>CAHIKZ030000280.1:2020000-2057500 GCA_903632075.3 Acanthosepion pharaonis | reverse complement strand
CTTCTGTTGTCGTCTTAATTCCTCTTCTTTTATTGCTCTCTCTCTCTCCTTAATAATGTTTTTCTTTTCCTCCTATTTCCTTTCCTTCTCCTCGTTTGTACTCAGTAACCCTTTGCATCTTAGTGGCTTTATTGCCTTGCTATAGGGGAAATGATAAAAATAAATATGTACATATACACTTACACCATCATATTGTAATGTATATTTTAGATATTTTTATATATGCAAGATGCTTTTTTTATGTAACTTTTATGATTGATATTTACATAAGTTAATTTTTGTAAAAATTGTGCTTGATTATTTCATTGTCTGTGAAGAGGTGATATTATGTACAAGAGATCTATCTTCGAATGATATCAAATGCTGATGGTTTATAAAAATATAAAATGTACATCGATAGATATTTAATCATTTTTACCAAAGTATAAGATATTTTTTTTTCTGAAGAGATATCTTAACATCATGCTACATTCAAAGCATTGGTATTATAAATAGTGAATGTTTACTGAAGTCTTTAACATAACAGGTTAGGATTGCAGTCGTACTAACAGTCTTCTTCATTGTGCCAGCCCCTTTAAGATGTCAACAATCGTGGCTCTCCACAATTTCCTTTCCTTTGTAGCTCTTAATAAATTTTGTTCTATTGTTATCTCTCCTAAAACTTGTTCCACCATCCATTTATTTCTGTTTGTTGTTTTCCCCTGTCCCTCTTGATTTCAATCTGCCCTGTGAGTGTCAAATTTTCCAAATCCACTTTCCTCATTATGTGCACTAGAAATTTCAACTATCTCTTCCTGATGTTAAGTATAAGTGTCTTTCTTTTTTCCATCTTCTCACATTTTTAATCTGTTAGAGTTTTTTGTTGCTTTTTTCTAGCCAGATGTTTTTGTTGTTTTTTTCTAGCCAGATGTTTTTGTTTCTTAAATCTTTGGCATAGCTTTTGGCAGCCATCTTTTGCTATGTGGTCTTGTAGGGGATAACATATTTTCCACTCTAAAGCCTCTTTCTCACAGATGCAACATTGCAAGCTTCTTGCTACTCTGTCACTATTTCCATGTTCAGATGAACTTCACTCTTTTGTCCCACCATTTCAGGCTTTTAAAACTAGGACTCACCATGCTATTTCCCCAGAATTTTCTTCCATATTTCATTTTTAGCAGAGAAAGTTCCTCTCAGACTGCTTCTTCCTAAGAACAAAGTCCCATGTGGAATCATCACTAAACATTACAATCTTAACCTCTTTAATTTAAGGTCTCTTGTTATATATCCTCCTTATCCTCAGTCTCTTGTTATATATCCTCTTTATCTTCAGTTCCTTCTATTTCTTCTTACGGTCACCTCACATATCTCATTCTACAACAAATGACTCTTGAGCCTTGTATTCTGTAAACTTTAGTATATAAAAAGATGTGTGCAGGTTTCCTTCAGCTTATGTTTAAATATGCTGAGGATCTTTTAAGTTGGAAACCTTTGTGCAAGAAGAAAAAAATATCATGAAGTACTAGAAAATGCAGTTATGAAAACCACCAAGAAAAATGAAACCTGAAAGACGTCCATGTTTTTTTTTAACATCTGGGTCTCGGAAATGTTTGCCAAAAGATGAAATGTACTGAATGAAAGGGTGTGAATATCTTGCTCAAGGTTTACACAGCTGCTTTGCAAAACCTTGAATCATGCTGATAACATATTCTTCAAAATTATACCACTTTTTTCTTTCTATTTGTCTTTCTTGTAGAATATCTATTTGCGATTATGAAAATTTTCATTATTTTGAGGGCTTATATTTTTCTATACTTTCAGAATTGTATTTAAATTTTTATTAAGTACAATTGTATGTTGATAAGAGAAAAGTGGCAGGCTTGATTTCATAAAGACATTGGTTGTTTTACTATGTTCCTCATATTGCAGGCTTGTATTCTAACCAGAATATGTCTGCTACTCACATCCAGTTCATTCATGAGGTTTGGGAATTATAAAAGCAGAAATACTGAACTTATTCTTTTGGACTAATTTTAACAAGTATATATATATATCATTATTAGCACTATTCAACTGTAACTTTTATTTTAGGTTTTATAATGGTAGATACAAGGTTTGAAATCCCAGTAAATTTTGAGGTATTATTTTAAAATGGATTTAAAAGCCACTGAAATCTACTCCCAGAATTTATAGGAAGTGGAAAGAAATTAAATGACATCTGACCATATTGTCCCAAATTGTTTTTTAAGGGTGTTGACTTGTCCCTTAAAATGAAGCCCAGAAATGGACAACAATCATTTTGCTTTAAAACAAAAGGGTAAATAGAATCTAATCATCAGCATTCAGAAACTTCTAGGAGAAAGTTATTTTTTTCTTTTCATAGCTACAATAAACAATAAGAGACTTGCTTTTAACACTTTAATCAGCTTAACTTTTCATACTTCAAAAGAAATCTGTGTTACATATATATAGGGAGAGCTCTACTCAGGGGAAGTAATTACTTCCATTTTGACTATTAATACAAGAGGATTATATTCACAAAACATATAGAAGTTAAAAAATAAAAATAATTTTGATAGACCTCAGTATTTTTATATCAATTTCTCTATATTTCAACTGTCACAATCATTTTTGGAAATTTTATTGAAATATATATCATTCAACCATAACATGGATGGAATATGTGAATGACAAAAATATTTTAAAGAAAGTTAAAACAAAAAAAGACACTTGTACTTAGAATCAGAAAGTGACAGTTTAAATTTCTGAGAGTCTTAGCAGGGAAAGAGGGCACTCACAAGAGTTATTGAAGTCAAGACAGGGAGAAGGAAATATTGTGTAGTCTACTTATCGAGGTTATGTAAATGAATGGCATGTGGAGTGATAGTAAAGGAACAGACACTGCTTAGAGCTACAATGGATAAGAAGATGTGGAGAGCAGTGATTTCTTACGTCCTGAAAGGACATGTCACATGAAAGAAGAATATCCAACCTTTATAAAAATATTACACGTCAATTATTTAAATTGTTTCACATAATTTTTCATATATTTAACATGGTACACTTTTTTGATTGAATCACAGAATTTAATAGATTTAAAACTTAAAATTTCAGTGTTTCGACATCTTAAATATTTCTCTTCAGTACATAGTGGGTTGGTGCATCATTAGCAGGCATTTTTGTAGCTGAGTTATTTGTTAATAAAAATTGTTCTTTTGTTTACTTTTTTTTACTAAAAATATTTTATTTTCAGGTTATAAAAATGCATGTTGATAATGATACGCTTAAGAATAATCATTTAAAAATGTTATGGTTGAATTGCTGTTTCTTTTTTCATAATAAATATTGTTTAAAAAACGCCTGATAATTATGCACCAATCCAATAATTATAACTGATGCTTGTATTTATATCTCTCCTCACATTCCTATGAATATATAATTCCATCAATAAAAAAAATTATTTTAGTCTTACTTTAATCTTCTAGAGGATGAAATGCGTTACACAGAATGTTACACTTTGTCACTCAGTTGTTCTGATACATAGAAATTTAGCATCGATTTATTATAATCAGGTGTTATTATATACTTGGGAAATGTTTTATTAAAATTTAAATGATAAAAGAATAATTTTTTATCACATTAAATTGTTCATTTCAATTAATTTAATGATAATGAATGCAAAATATACATGTTATTATATCTTTTGATTAACATTAACAACCAGTTAAATGTGTATGTGTACAAATGTTGCTATTGTATCTTATCAAAATATAAATATGCACCCCCCCACCACCACCAATTCTTCCAAATATCATCATTCCTGAAAGAATTACTAATTTCCCAAGCCAAGGTTCATGGCCACAGAAATACAAAAAATTAAGAGTTAAATCCATGCCCTCGTATAATTCAAAACATATAACACATAAATCAATCCAAATCCAAAATAATTTAAACACAATTTACATATATATATATATATATAAAAAATCTCCTCACTTCTGTATATTAGGCATTGACCTTTGCCACATCACGTCCATGAACTTGCCTGACTTTTCCGCTAACCTGATGAATATTCATGAGCACACTTATACCAAAAATTTTGAAAAACCAAAAACATTTTTGCTCTTGTATTTAAATATTTGCCCCAAAATAAAATCCTTACATTTGTCTTGATAAAGTCCTTCAGAGGATTAAATGTGTTGGCTAAGATAAATTTTCTGTTTGTCTTTTTTCATATATATATATATATATATATATATATATATAGGTGTCCATTTTGAAAAATTGCTATTGATGAAATATGCTGTAAAAAGGTAACTCAATAAAAACATGTTATTTTTATGTCTATTAAAAAGCTCTTAAAAATAATTAAATCTAGCCAATTCTGTAAAACTAAACCACAGATTAAGTGTCAGACTCCTTAATAATTGTTTTTTTTTAAGGCATAAGGCAATTGATATATATATATATATATATATATATATATATATATATATATATATATATATATATATATATATAAGGATTTATTTAATATGAATAGTGAACTGGTTTTTGGCAGGAAAAATTAACAACGAAATTTACAAGTTTAAAACTTATTTCTCAATTCCATTGGGATTTGATGGGCAATTATATTCCTTGAGTTGAGACGAAGTCACGAATGTAATGTAATACCCTGTTACTAATGATCAATGCCAGTTGTTATTTAGCACATGAAAGATGTTAGAATAATCAAGAATTTATACTGCCTGCATATGGACAGAAAATGAGTTCAGCAGATATACAAAAACAGAAATATGTGTAAGACAAAGATGTGTCTTCTCACCAGACTTACTCAACCTATACAGCAAGCCAGTTCTGAGAAAATAACAAGTCAACCACAATCTTAACAATATAAGATGTGCAAATGACACAGTGCTAATAGAAGACACACAAAGAAAACTACAAAACCCCTTACAGAAGGTAGCAAAGAAAAGTGAGAAGAAAGGACTAAACTACAAGAAGATAGAATGCATGGTTGTCAGCAAAAAAGATAAGCCCAAAATGCAAATTACAGGTCAGGGATTTTAAGATCAAGCAGTTAGAGAAATTTAAATATCTGGGAAGTGTTCTAACAGAAGATGGAAAGTGCAACACCAAGATCCAAAGACATATTGGGATGGCCAAAGATGCATTTCAAAAGCTAAGCAATGTATTAAGAGACAAGAAAATTTTGTTGAAAACAAACAAAAAGAGTACTGAACTGTTACTTGATATCTATCCTCCTGTACAGAAGTGAATACTGGATGGTCTCTTCAAAAATGAGGAAGAGACTTGAATCAAAAGAAATATGGTGAGGATACCATGGACCAAACATGTGAGCAACAATGAGGTTTTGGAGGGAATAGAAACAAAAAGGAAACTTATACTTAACATCAGGAAGAGGCAGTTGAAATTTCTGGGGTATCTAATGAGGAAGGAGGGCTTGGAAAATCTGATACTCACAGGACAAACTGAGGGAAAGAGGAAAGCAGTGCAAAACATACTTGATGTGCTTGTGCAAATGGAGGACAGAACAGGGTTTGGGAGAAATAACAAAAAGACAAAACTTATTAAGAGCTACAAGGGACAGGAAGATGTGGAGAGCAATGATCACCTATGCCCTGGAGGGACACAGCACATAAAAGAAGTGACAAGATGTGTCTGCTCCCCCACCCCAACACTTGCTATGTAAATTGTGGTGAAGACAGATATCAAAAGCCCACAATGCACAGAGGAAAACACATGATATAAAGAACCCTCCCAGCCTGTCCATTTTCCTTTTAGGAGATATTACAAGTAAGACCCTCTCACTTTTCACTTCTTTCACACTGACAAGTATGTATAGATTGATATGAAAAAATCTCTTTAAGAACAATGCATGTTTCTCATTCTTTTATTTGCCATGAAGGTTAGAATTGGTGGAACGAAAGAATGTACTTACTATGGAAATAGTAAAAGAGCAGTAAAATTTTGAAACTTTTCACCTGTTACAATGTGGTTATAGAAGGGAAAATGAATTTCCACCTGCACTTTTGGACTTTATTGAAACTGGAAAGTGAGGTCTGTACAGCTCCTGACCATATACCACAACAGTACTGCATTTTAGACCTGATTTGCCTCTTGTAATGGTAGAGGATAAAGGGAGAAGCAAGTACTTACTAGAGAGGTAGAGAGAACCGACTATTTTTCCAGCATTTTTATCCATGGATTGTATGTACAAGCTTCACTTGAAGTTTGGGTTGAGTTTAAGTACCAATGGGTGTTCAAGGTACATCGCCTCCCAGAGAGAACATACATTCATCATGATTGGTGATAATTCAAGGTCTGATCGATGATCATGAAATGTAACTAGTTTATCTGTCTATATCTCTGAAATGAGGTTGTAGTGAAAATTGGAACAAAAATAATCACCCACCTGATCACAATCAACATCGTATATGTTCTGCATGTAAGGTTTATTTTTCTTGACTGGAAAAAACATGGCTGCCCCCAGCAAGCTTATATTGCAAATGGTCACGTATCCTCACGTGGGCGATCATGTAAAACCACGGAAAGTGAATTCATGCATGAAAATGAAGGAAGGCAGAAAAGGACATAAAAACACCGAACACTTGTCACTCAAGGAACAAAAAAATCTTTTGCAACGTTGAAGAAGAATCGTGTAAAGGAGAAAGCAGAGGCGCAGGAAGAGATTATCAAGTAAATTGAGGGAGTTTATCAGTCGTTGCGGATTTGCACCCGGTTCAGAGGTATTATGATTACTTGCATTATTTACATTTTTCAGACTGTTATCCTCATCTTCATAGCCATATTTACAACATTTTGCCTGTTGCCAGCCTTCTTCATGTGACTGGAATTTTGAACTGAACCGTTTATTTCTTCCACCAGAGTAGATTGTTCTAGTTCCACCTGCCATACCTCTTCCAGATGTCTCAGTTATTTACCTTTTAACTCTAAGACGTTGGTTAGATCCAGTGACTAGACCCAAAGAATTCTAAGTTCAGTACCAGGCCAAAAACTTGGAGAATTGAGAATTTTTGGCCTGGTACTGAACTTAGAATTCTTTGGGTCTAGTCACTGGATCTAACCAACGTCTTAATCCGAATAATGTAAATAATGAAAGTAACTAGTTTAGTTTTCAGGCTATTGAATGTAACTAGCTAGTTTTTCCCTACCACTGAGATCAGAAGAGAGATCAGCTGCCAATCTCTGGTTATCTAGAAGTTTGGAGGTGCACCCATATGCCATTCTATCATTTGCATAGAAGTCTGATTGAGAATATTATGCTCATGTGGATTAAATAAAAGGACTTTGCACATGGCAGACATCTGAGGGAAGTGAGAAGACACAACAACAGCTAAATCAACGTCTAATAGTAATTTCTTAAGCTGTAAACAATCTGACACGACTGAAATTATTTTGTAGTGTTTGTGAAGAAAAATTTTAAAAATCTATATAAATTAATATTTGATAAAATGAACAAATTAAACAGATTCAAATTATAGCAGACACTTTCTAATAATTAATTAATATTCCTTTAATTAATCAGTTTCAGGCAAAATAAACCTCTTTCTACAAAAATTATTAATGAAGTATGGTATCCCTACTGAGTGGATATGAACTTAAAATAAAATTTAATTAACTTATAATTTACAGAGAAATATAAAAATTTTGCAGAATTTAAAACCTATATTAAATTATAAACCTGAAAAGTTTCAGCTTTTAAATATGTATAGTTATTAAGCTGTTAGAAATTTTATACTCTTCAATAATGTGCATTAAAATAGAGCTGCACATTTTCCTATTTAATCATTGCATGTTCCTTACGTTCACTACTAAATCTCATGTGATGTATAAATATAAAAACAATGTATCAAGTGGTCAGTAACAGTCCAAGTTGAAGTAGTAAAAGGAACTATTAAGATATCTACATATATATATATATATATATATATATATATATATATATATATATATATATATATATATATACATCAACTCTCTCCTGTTGAATTTGATGTATGAGTGTCAAGCAGATCAGTTCCCAGGAAACTGACAGCCCAACAACAGCACATGAGATTTGATTATAGTGGTGAAGGCCTCGTGCAGGACCATTTACACTTTCTGAAGGGACGAATACAGAGACCTGGTGCACTACGTGCCACAAGGTCCCCAAACAACCCTCCGCAGGATTTGTATTCAGAGTTGTCCTTCTCCTAGACCAGTTGCCATCCAAGGCTATAGAACCCAGTCTGTCCTGCTATTTACCCATAGTTGGAGGGAGAAGAAGAGGATTCACACCTTTCCCAAGTGTATTAGCACATAAGTGAATGTAATGGATTTGACTGGAATTTGAACTCGGCTCTCCGATTCCTCAATCCAAGCTGCTTTCCATTACTCCACTGTGTCTCCTCCAATATATATATATATATATATATATATATATATATATATATATATATATATATATATATATATATATATATATATATATATATATATATATATATACACACACACACACACACATACAAAGACCAGTCTTTGTAAAAAGCTTAACTAAAAAAAAAATAAAAAAGGAGAAACAATTTTCATAAAACACCTCAATAATTTCTGGGATATAAATTTTTAGGCTTAAACACTATTTGCTTTCATATTTTCCTTTCCTTTTTCTTTGTGGCTGAGTTGAATATTTTTCTAAGACCAAATTTTTACTGCCTCATCTTCCACAATTTAAAAAGTTTGTTATAAAGATTTAAATCAGAAGTCTGAAGGTACAATGTTATTTATCTCCATAGAATTCTGTTTTTATTATTGGCAGTAATTTTATTAGTAGCATAATTAATATCACATGAGCCAATGGTCTCATAGCATAAATCTTATTTAAACTCAGAGTTTAAATGTAGCTGTTTCAAACCTGTGACTAATACCAACAATAGATCAGACTGTATGGAGCCATTTGATCAGGGGTGCACAACTGCTAACCCTGGGGGCCTTTTAGAAATTTTAAGTAATCCTACTGTGACCTTTTAGGCAAGGCTTGTGCAGCCATAGTGTCTTATATTACAATAATAATCATTCTATTTGATAACCAGTCATTTGGAACAATGAGAATGTTTCCTGTTTTCATTCATGTTGCAAATATTTTGCATGGACGTGCTTATTTTTCATTTCATTCAAAAGTAGTGAAAGAAAAGTAGAAATTATGGTCATAACAAAAAATAGTCTAAAAATATAATCTTGAAAAACGGTTTGAAATAGAGCAAGCTCAAACCAAAAGAAGAAAATGGAAAAGCAATGCATCTCCATCAAGGTCAAACTCATATTTTCCAAATTATGATATAAATTAGTAAAAATGATGTGGGGGATCAGTTTATTACTTAATAACAACAGGAAACTGGTCCCTCAGTGGTATCTCCTGTTGATATTAATTTACCCATGCCTTAAAAAAAAAATGACAACATTATTTGCAAAATACTATTTAACATCAAATGGAAATACTATATGACCAACACTGAAGTCCTGGAAAGAGCCAAAAGCATCAAATTGCTGATTATTAAACACCGTCTTTGATGGTCCGGACATGTAGCAAGAATGGAAGAGTCAATGATTCCATATCAAGTCTTATTCAGTGAGCTCACTTCAGGAAAAAAGACCACTGGGTTAGCCTCTTTGAAGATACGAGGTCCAACTCAAGACAACACTGAAAGCTGCTGGATTTGAGACTAACTCATTTGAAACATAAACCTGAGACCAGGCAGTGTTCCATCAGCATTGGAACCAAAAACTTCAAGGTTACCAGAAGAGAAAAGGAAAAAGTCAAATGACAAGAGAAAGGCTCAACAAAATCCATCTCGTCCTCCACCGATATTACTATGCAGTCAATGACATCAGTTCTGCCAGGCATGAATTGGTCTACTTAGTCATCAATGCCATCATTATAAAGGAAGTAATCAGCAGAGAAGGAATTACGTTCTTGGATACGAGATAAAGCCAATAACTATCGAGAAAGCTATTTTCTTGAAATATTGTTTAAAGAGAAAGATTTTATAAATTTCAATCAAGAACAGCACTGGCTGCTCACTCAATAAATGAGGAATGTTTCCTTTTAAGGAAATCAATAATATTATTTAAAATCTCTTAAATTAGAGTCATTAACACATTTTCCAATTATTATATTAATTTATAGTAATCATGTACTTAATAGAAAATTCAATACCCCACTTCATGCCCAATAGAATCTTAATATCAGTTTACACATGCATTAAAAAAAATTGTTAAAATTATTTACAGCGTATTATTTAAAATTTCTTACATTTGAATCATTAAACACGTTTTTCCAAATATTATATTAATATGTAGTAATCAAAAATCCAGAGACAAATATGCAATGTGATAGGTCCTGATCTGGCACCCAGTCTACAGTCACTTTCTTACAGACATGCCATGGCTTCCCTCTGTCTTTTCTACAAGTATTTTCATGGCAACTGTTCTGACGAGATACTTTCAGTGGTTCCCAGGCTGCATGAATATAAGCGAGCTACTAGGCTTGCATCTCGGTCTCACCCTTTCACTGTCGAAATAGTTAAATGTAACCATCTCTTCTACTCAAACAGCTTCTTCTCTTGCATTTCCCGACAGTGGAACTCCCTTCCTCTTACTTGCTTCCCTGATGACTATAATCTTCAAATATTCAAATGTAATGTCAATCGACATCTGATAACTTGATCTTGTTCCCCATCCTTCTTTGTTTCCTTTCCTTAAACACGCCTCTTTATTCTTGTTCTCAATCCTCTGTAACCCCTTGCATGCTAGTGGCATTCCCACTTTGCTTGGGGTGAAATGCTTTCAAAAAAAAAAAAAATCAGGTGGGAGATCAATCAATTACTTAATTACAATAAAAACTTGATCTTCCAATTTATGTTCATTTCAGTTTTATGTTAATTTTAGTTTACCCATGCCTTAACCAGCAAAGGTTTGATAAGGCACACAATGGCAACCATATGAAGGTGTGAAAGTGACTGAAGCCGAGATGCTAGAACAGGGCTAATAATATTGCTGATTCTTCTTTGGATTTTATCAAGGAGCTCTAAGGAGTTATTGATTGCATTGAGGAATACATTATCCTCGCCACTGACTTCAGTCTAGGAAGCCATCTGCCCAACAATGCTATGTTATCACCACACTGGCCACATCCATAGCTATGAAGACAAGACAAACCCATTGTGCTAAGTGGCTATTGACTCTACAATCACATTTATCAACTTTTTGACAGGTCTTAATTTTAATCCTGCTTGGTGTGTAACCAACCTCATTACTAGAAACATAGATTTTGATATGCTTTTAACCAACCAACCAATCATTACCAGGAAAGACTGGTGGGGGAACAGGTTCAGTTACTGGACCTGGTCAGGTGGCAGGTAGTACTGAGTTATACAAAACCAGTACCACTTGTAGAGTGATCTAACATAATTTATGAGTACTATGTTAGTGATCTCTATCTATAAAAGGCAGGAGGTGTGTGTGTGTGTAACGAATACACGGCCGCAATTTTCGACAGATTTGCACCAAAATTTACATGTACATGCTCCAAGTTAGTGGAAAAGCCAAGACTGACTTTGCATTTCCAAACTCCCATTGATAGTGGAAATAATTGATTTTTTCATGCTTCTACAGCAATTTTCATGTAGTTTGCGGCCATTCCATTTTTCCTTTCCATGCAAGAAAATTGAGGTCCCTGCCAAATCAAACATATTGAATGCTGGATTTGTGGTTTTGAATAGAGACATAATAGTATGACCAGTCTCAATATTTCAGGAAACTGGGTTGGGTGTGAAAAAGTATTTGTTGTTAACATTCTTTTTCATTCGGTTTTTCCAGTTACTGAAGTCCTTTTTAAAGCTGATCGTTTTGTGTTCATTTTGTTTAGTTCTTTTTTTCGTAACAGATTTAATGTTTAGTATAGAGCTTAGAAAAATTCGCAGTGTGAGAGAGGCAAGAAGTAAGGCATCTAGCAACATCAACACGAAAGGGCACTCCTTTAAAGGCAAGGAAGGGCAAAAATATTTTATGTCAAGTGATAGCGATTACTGTATGAGTTGTACGATTTTTGAGTCAAGCACGGGCAACGCTGCTTGTATTATATAATTATACCCACAAATAGAGATGGGAAACTAACAAACCCTGCTGTTAATATTGGAGATGATCTAATTGTTTTGCTGCCATGTTCATTTTGACTCAAATGTGATATGCAGGTCAACCTCATCAAAAGAGGAATGTTTTTGGACATTCAGTCTCACTTGTTACATATGTAAGCCTAGGATGTTCTCTTTATTGAATTTGTGACACACTTTGAACCGGTTTTGTATTATTAATTTCTCCATAAAGTGTTGCTCTTTCTAGATAAGACTTTAAATAAATTATCTGTGTGGATCGTCTAACAGTTCAATCTGTCTCACATTAATACTGAACAGGTGGACTCCATGAATTGAAACTGACAAGAAAATTCATCCTCAGTAATTACATGATTTAAGGCATATGACATAAATCCTGTGTCAATTATTTTTTCCAAATTATGAATAATCCTTCCCAAACAAGAAGGAAATTCTGTCAAGAATTGTCCAAAGTTCATTTTGGAAAAAAAATGTATAAGTAATATGGTTCAAGCTTTTGACTTTCTTAAGTCATGCTGAGGTTATGTAGACATAAATTTGCAAGTTTAATAGCATTTTAGAAATGGTGTCATGACCCAATGCCGTGAAGAACTTTTACTAGCTAAATCCACAGAATTACGTAATTATAAAATATATATATATATATATATGTATGTATGTATGTATGTATATAAAATACTGAATGTATTAATAATTCCATCATTTTTGTGGGTACTAGTTAGTAAACTATATAAGTAAGCAATGTTTGTAGAGAAAAATAAAATATATTTTCTGACCAATTAAAAGGCATCAATGAAAATCTTTCTCTGGAGTCTTTCAAAGATGTTTCCTGACCAATTAAAATGCATCAGTGAAAACCTTTTTCTGGAGTATATCAAAGATGTTTTCTGATCAATTAAAATGTGTCAATGAAAATCTTTCTCTGGAGCATATCAAAGATGTTTTCTGACCAATTAAAATGGATCAGTGAAAACCTTTCTCCATAATCTATCAAAGTATTTATAAATTGCAAATAGGTAAGAAAAGAAAAGTAATTCATCTAAAGCAACAAAAGGTTGATATCCTACAGCTACTCACTATCAAGGTAACCATTCACCTTTCAGAAACAATATGATTAGAAATGGCCAAATATGAATACCTGTTACATCCCACATGCATCGCAGCATGGCGCACACAACACATTTCCAAACGTACATTCTATTACTTCATGTATAATAAAATGAACTCAGTAAAAACAACCATTTCAAATATATATATATATATATATATATATATATATATATATTTTGTTGTGGCCTTGTTAAAGCCGGAAATAAAGACATAAAGAGAGGAATTGAGTAAAACAAATATATTAACAAAAACAGTAATACAAACATATATAAACGAGAGTGTTATAGCAAGAATGTTCGGTCCAACCATCAGAGCTGACTGCTGGAAACTTCCCTCTCCAAAAGGCAGTACCTGCTGCTATTTATAGCTGGGAGAGTCCATGCATGTGTGGGTAAATTACTGTAACATATATATATATATATATATATATATATACCTAGTGAGCCAGACAAACCTACCCAGGTTTCACCTAAGCGGATTGTCAGGGAAAGCTTTTACCTGACGATCAGCTTAGGTGAAACCTGGGTAGGTTTGTCTGGCTCACTAGGTTTATCTAGGTCTGCTCTATGGTTGTAGTGAGCTCTTTTGTTAGTTAGTTGTTTACTCGTGTCGGGGTTTTTTTCTTTGGGCTTCAAACCTGTATCTGTGCAATTTTTTTGACAGACTTTCATGTTCCTGGCTCTTTCTTTTTTTAAAACCTTTTTTTCCTTTGAGATTGATTTGATTATTGGCAAATCAAAAATTCGAAGGTTTTTTTGAAACGAGTATAGTTACCTATATATATATATATATATATATATATATATATATAATTCCCTTGTTTTCATGTTGCCATCTGTTCTATTCAGTTTGGTAGTTCATGTCTGTTCTGTTGAATTTTGTAGTTCATAACTTGGAGACACCAATGTGTCACGTTTGTCACCAGCCAACACTGAACTCAACATGCTATAATAATAATAATAATAATAATGCAAGTGATATCTCGTACATATATATGTATAAAGCTGAATCAAATTGGCTTTATGCATTAGGATTGTTCTATGTGCTGTGTCCTTTCAGGATGTTGGTAATTATGGCTCTCCACAATTTCCTGTTCTTTGTAGCTCTTAATAAATTTTGTCTTTTTGTTATTTCTCCTAAACCTTGTTCTGCTATCCATTTACTTAAGCTTTCTAGTGAGGTTATATACTGTTTTCCTCTGCCCCTCTTGCTTTCAAAATGCACTGTGTGTAACAGATTTTCCAAGCCCTCTTACCTCATTATATGCCCCAAAAACTTTCTGGTAAGTATAAGTATTCTTTTTGTTTCTATTTTCTTTAAAACTTTGCCATTGCTCACATGTTCAGTCCATGGTATTCTGAGCATACTTCTGTAGAACCACATTTCTGTTGCTTCAAATATCTGCTTCATCTATGAGGAGATTGTCCAAAATTCAGTCCCATATATGTGGATTGATATTACATAGCAGTTCAGTAGTCTTTTCTTTATTTCTAAGTAAATTTTCCTGTTTCTTAATACTCTGTATAGCTTTTGGAAGGCATCTTTTGCTATTCCAATGCACCCTCAAAGATCAGTTTCACATTTTCTGTTAAAACACTTCTTTGAAGAGATTTAAATTGTTGCATTTGTTTGAAATTGGTATCTCCAATATATGCCGAAATTCTAAATTTAAAGTTAACTATCCCCGTATCTTTAGCATTTCTCAATATAAAATTATAACTGATGTTTTTTTATATTTTCTTTTTTCTGCTAAACTTGTTCAAAATACATCTGTCTATATTTCTAAGATGAAGTATTGTAACTATCATATTCATAACATTTCAGCCAGTGTACGTTCTGGCCTTCTTCAGGTGATATGTATTGGAATTTCAAACGAAACTCTTTATTTACTGCACTGGGGTAGATTGTTCTAGTTCCACGTGCCATGCCTTTTCTGGATATCCCAGTTTCAGTTATCTCCCTTTTAGTAATGCACCTCTCCAAGTTTTTGCTCACCTCTGCTATGATCAGGTATTGAAATCACAACTCTTTTTTTCAATTAGTTCAACCACTGGGCCATTTGTCCTTGGGGAGTTGAACTTGTTCAAAATATAGTAAAGAATTATAAAAACATATTAGAACTAAATGATTGCGCAAGCAATAAAGAGCCAAGTCAGCTTTGAAGATGCTTCTAAGGTTTTCTGAACATTGTGCTAAAGATGGCACTGCAATCTTTTTTATATTAACCTAAAATATAAAGGTAATTTTGAAAATCATTCTTGTAAGTAATCAATAATTGATTAACAAATAAGAATTGTTTTTTGGGGTTTTTTTTTTTTTTTTAAATATTTTAGTGTTTATAATAAAATCAACCACAATTCTTAGTTGTTTGTCAATTATTGATTATTTGTAAGTATGTATTTTGCAATTTTGCTTTATAATTGTCTGGGGGGAAAAAGGTTCTCGTGGTTATTACTTATTTGTAATTTATTTGATTTTATACTATTAGAATATTTTCAGTTTTTAAATAGAAGACATTTACAGAAGGAAAATAATATTTTCCAGTTTCAATAAAAGTTATTTCTTTTGTTCTTTCGTTTTGTTTTATTTTAGACAGCCATTAAACAGTGTTAGCTACAATGTAAATTACATGTTCTCTGAACAAATGATCTTACTACACAAACCATTTCTTTTAATAAGCAACTGTATTCAAATTTGAATATCATGGTCTAGCAACAAAGTATTGGCATCGATATAGATCTATATTTAAATTATTTGTATTTAGACAGTAAATGTTCTTTAAGGCAAATATTATTAAAGACAACAGACATTTTGTGTTGATTAATTTTATTGATCGACTTTTCCAAATTATAAATAATCTTTCTCAGATGAGGAGGAAATTCCATCAAAAAAGTTTCATTTTGGAAGAAATATCATCCAAGCTTTCAACATCATCAGGTTAGGTAGAGTCAAATAGTGAATAGGAATTGGTGAGTGTAGGGACATAGGTAAACAGTGTTGTGATATAGTTGATGTGTGTGTGTTTATTTTATTTTTTTCTTACATACATTTAAAGATGCAGGCTCTTAAATTAAAATTGTTTTTGCTTTTATATACACTTAAGAAAATCAAAATCTTGGTTTGCATTTCTTCCCAAATGAGCTTTGGACAGAATTTCTTCCTTATATGAGAAGGATTACTCATAATTTGGACAAGTTGATCAATAAAATTAATAGATGTAAAATGTCTATTGTCTTTAATAACATTTACCTTATATATATATGTGTGTGTGTGTGTTTTATCAATAAATATTGTTTTGTGTCATTTCCTCTTTAGCCAGATTACCCTGAAGATTTGTTTAGGTGAAACCAAGGTAGGTTGTTCCTGGCTCTTTAGGATTTATTTTATTTATCCCAGCTCTACTTAGCGTATTGAGCACTCTATGTTTTAGCTTTATTACTTGATGGGTTTTTTCTTTGGACTAGAAACTTAAGGACCTGGACGATTTATTTCACCCTGTTCATATGTTTCTGTTCTTTCTTTTTTTTTTCCAATTTTTTCCAATTTTGTTTTGATATACTCACAAGTTGTGCTATCCAAGGTTTTTCCAACCAAGTATTACTATTAGTATATACATATATACATACATACATACATATATATATATATATATATAATCTGCCTCACATATTTATCTAATATAATAGGTACTAAATAGACCAGTATGAGCATTATACTTAAACATCACATTTCTTTAAGCATTTTTTTTTTTTTTTAAGCGTTTCACTCCAAGCAAGGTGGGAAACCACTAGGACACAAGGGATTACAGAAGATTTGGAGCAAGATCAGATAGGAGTGATAGAGGAAAGGATGACGAGTAGGATAGTGGATAGATCAAGACAACTGGAGATGTCGATTGACATTGCATTTGAATGGTTGGAGATTATAGGGAAACTGGAATAGGGAAGGGAGTTCCACAGGCGAGAGGTGCGAGATATGAAGCTATTGGAGTAGAAGAGGCAGCTACATTTAATAGTTTTGACAGTGAAAGGGTGAGAGCAGGATGCCAGCCTCGTAGGATGCTTGAAATAAAAATAGCAGACCATTGTTTTATTTTGCTCACACATATCTTTTCAATGACAGTCAACTGCGTAAGTACTGGTTTGAATATGTGCCATATGTGATCACTGACATTAGTAATGCAGTTATCCTACAGCTGTTGTCAGTGTGATTTAAGCAAGTCTAAAAAAAAAACAAAAAAAAAAACAAGATAAAAATAAAATTAAACAAAATACATTATTGTTGTATAAAATTCATGCCAGGAAATACTCAATAGACTAAATTGTATTTGTTTTATTTTAGACAGCGAAATGAATAGTGTCAGCTAAAATGTAAATTACATGTTTTCTGAGCTAGTGATCCATGTACAGTGTCTTTTTTTATAAACAACTGTACTCAAATGTGAATAAATCATAGGTGATTGCACTTGACATCAATATGGTTTAAACAACTAGAGAAAGAAAAACGTCAAATTAAACAAAATCTATTACTGTCGCATTTGATTCAGGAAGTACTAGATTTTCTGAATTGAATTTAATGCCAATAAGGAACCTACATTTTCAGAGAAATTGATCTGGTCTTCCCTTAATAGATACTAAAGTAGACTTAGCAATCAGTATTACGCCAGATCATCAGAAGAGAAATCTAAAACGGTTCCTTCATAGCCTCCAAGTGCAGATTTGCTCCTCACAGAACGTCAGTGGCAGACACTTACATGTGAACAGGTGGTTGACCTAGCTATGCTAAGGATATGCACACATGAGGCAATCAAATGGCAGGAAGATATATAAACATCTAACCCAAGAGGGAAATAGCAATGAGTTTCTCACATCCTTGCAAGAAGATCCATAATTGAAGAAAGCACCCAAATCCACACACCTTAATTCTGGTATTAATTGATGAAGTTCAGAGAAGAATAATCAATAATTTTTACATATGAAAGATTTAATCTTTTGTTTTTGTTAGGCTTAACAATTTTACTTTACTAAATAAGTTATTTTCCATTCCATAAAGCAATTCTACAAGTTCTATGAGGTTCAGTTATATTGAAATGTCTTTCATTGTATTTATTAAATTCAAATATTAAAAATTTAAGCAATAACTCAAGCAACTTGAGAACTAATTCATGTATAAAAAATGTCTTTATTTTCTTTTTATTAGACCTAAGCCAAAAGAATTTAAGCAACTGAAAGCAATACCAATTCTTATCCCAGAATTAAGCAACCTGAGAACTATTCAAAACCCTAAGTCCCTTATAAAAATTATGTATTAGGTTATGCTTCAAGACAATTGTATTAGAAGAAACAACCTTGAGACAAGGTTAGCTACATTTGTTGCCAACTTTAGCAGCTGAATTATAAACAGGTCCATTAGCAGAAGAAAGAGAAAACTGGTTTTATGATTGGGTCATGGGTATTTTTTAAAGCTTTTAACTGCTCTGTCTTTTCTGACTCTCTTGTAGTGTTTTTACCTTTCATTCTCTCCTCATTCTCTTTTCTACTTCTCCTCATATATTTTCTCTTTCATTCTTTCATCCTCTCTTCATTCTCTACCTCTCCTGTTATAATTTTTTCTTTCTTTCTTCTCTTCATTCTCTTTTCTTTTCTACTTCTCCTGTTGTACTTCTTTCTTTCTTTCATCTTCTCTTGATTCTATTTTACTACCTCTCATCATATACTTTTTCTTTCTTTCTTTCATCCCCTCTTCATTCCCTACCTCTCCTCTTATATTTTTTATTTCTTTCATTTTCTCTTCAGTCTCTTTTCTTTTTTTACACCCCCTCTTATACTACTTTTCTATTTCACCATTTTCTTTTCTTTCTTGCTTCTCTTGTTTTATTCTTTCTTTCATCCTCTTTTCTTTCCTACATCTCCTCTTATATTCTTTCTTTCTTCTTCTCTTCATTCACTTTTCTTTTTTACCTCTCATCATATACATTTTCTTTCTTTCTTTCATTTTCTCTTCATTCTCTTTTCTTTTCTACAGCTCCTCTTATACTACTTTTCTTTCTTTCACCATTCTCTTTTCTTTCTTGCTTCTCTTGCTATACTTTTTCTTTCTTTCTTTCTTTCTTTCATCCTCTTTTCTTTCCTACATCTCCTCTTATATTCTTTCTTTCTTCTCTTCATTCTCTTTTCTCTTTTCTTTTTTTACAGCCCCTCTTATACTACTTTTCTATTTCACCATTTTCTTTTCTTTCTTGCTTCTCTTGTTATATTCTTTCTTTCATCCTCTTTTCTTTCCTACATCTCCTCTTATATTTCTTCTTTCTTTCATCTTCATTCTCTTTTCTTTTCCCCAGCTCCTCTTCATTTTTCATCCTCTCTTCCTTCTTTCTTTTGTACCTCTCTTCTTATATTTTTCATTCGTTCTTTCTTTCTTTCATCGTTCTCCTTTTACTTTTCCCACCTTTGACAATTCTTAGCTTCCTAATATGCTTCTCTTACATCACCATTTACCTTTCTGCCTACTTTCCCATCTTAACCTTTCTGATTCCTACCCATTTCCTTCCTTAAGCTGTCAGTAATTCTGGCACCTGCAGACTCAGTGTCCATTTGTAGCTAGGCTTGATATACCTCTTTCTGTTGCTTATAAGGGGGCTTAATTCTTCTAAATGCCTTTAATGCAACAGGGGGCTCTTTTGTTGCCAATAAGAAGGCACTGTATCTTTTTCGGTTTGCACTTTTTTGATGAGGTCAAAGCATTTCTAAATCAGAAGGCAATAATAAGCATCCATGAAAAAAAAAAAAAAATAAGAGAAATTGCCTCAACTGATTTCTCAAAAAACTTCTTTATTCATCAACATGGAACGAACAATGGTATTTATAGAATTAGTGATATGAAATGAAAAATTACCAAAGGGAAATAAGTTATCTCAGTGAAAAATGACCAGTTTCTAGATAGATCAGTTTTGAGGCAACTCGAATGTTTCTTAGTCTTATCCCCATTTCTGAAATATCTTCAGAATAAATTCTGTGAGTAATCTTCACAATCAAAAATTTTCTCAATATTTGCACAGATTTCTGTGTCCTTCAGAATGTTGATGATCATGGCTTACCAAAATTTCCTAGCACTTGTAGGTCTTAATAAATTTTATCGTGTCTCTTTGTTTTTTTTTTACTCATGCCCTCCAGATAGTTTATGCATTGTTTACCTCCATCCCTCTTGCCTTCAGTCTGTCCTGTGAGTGTAAAATTTTCTAAGCCTTCTTTCCTCATTATATGCCCGAGAAATCTCAACTATCTCTTCCTGATTTTAACTATGAGTGTTCATTTTGTTTCCATTTTGTCTTGAACTTTGTCATCACTCCCATGTTCTCCCCATGGTATTCTCAGCATCCTTCTGTAGTAACACATTTTTGTTGCTTCAAGATTCTTCTTCATCTGTGAGAAGATTGTCCAGGTAATTATTATAAAAGTTATTTGAAGAATAATATTCAAGAAAAATATAAATCCCTGGAAAGAAAATGTAAAGATTTACATGATAATAGTGTAGTATGTGACTCCCTTCAGATGATGCTAAAAATAGAATTTGCACTCAGTATTCATCAGAGAAGACAGGTGCATCAGAAGGTTGATCAGATCCACCCTTCACCAAATGTGAATGGATACTATGACATGTAAACATGTGGTTGACCCAGCTGCACCCAGTATGTGCACATGGTGGAAAAACCATATGATAGGCAGATATATGAACAACCATATAAGGAAAAGAAAGAAAAATGTTTCAAATTCAACACATTTCATTCAAAAAGAAAACTGCTTTTCACAGGATCATACACATATATAAAATGCATATATGTTAATGTGATGAGAATGATATACACCACTGAAATATCTTTACCTTCAGAAGCTGTGTTCATGAAATTTAGAAGATTTCATTCTGGTTAAATTTGCACATTCCACAGTAGTTGTTTTCAGATTTTGATTCAAATTTTATGTTTCTTTTACTCCTACAAAAAACTGTTCGGACAGTTAGTATATTATGAGGCAAAGATATCTATACACACACAAACACATATGAATTTATGTGCGTAAATTAATATAATATATTGCCTATAGAGTGCTGGTGTTAAAATATTGCTTGAGGTAATGTGACAGCGCTATTAAGTATATATTAATAAATATAAATATTACCCCTCACTGAGAGCATTACTAGACCAAGCCCCTGAAGATTGTGTTTTGCATGAAACTCACTACTGCTAAGGGATTATATATATATATATATATATATACATGCTTATGCATGCTAAAGGAGAGTGATTTCTGTAGTTTACTGCTACCAGCAAAACGGAAATAGTTCTTCCCCTGATGATGGCCATTTTGGCCGAAACTAGTCGAGAAATCTAAATGAAATAATAATAAAAAAAAACGAAAGAATATTAATCTACAACCCAGTGTGTCTGAAGATTTTAATTTTTAATATTTTTTATTGTTCAAAATATATATATATATATATATATATATATATATACACACACACACACACACACACATATATATATATATATATAAAGTGAACATAGAAGTCAACATTAGGGGCGGCAGTCTGTTTCATGCTATATGCAATCGTCAGGCCTCCTGACGATTGCATCTAGCATGAAACAGACTGTCTCCCCTAAGTGTTGACTTCTATGTTCACTTTATTTTACACTCTATCTCTGATATTGAGCACTTTTATCCCATAGCACACCTTAAGACTATATTTCTTTATATATATATATATATATATATATATATATATATGATGTATTTGTACCTTTATTTATATATGTACGATGTGTGTCTACATTAGATATATACACACACATCAAAAACTGACTTTCTTTGTAAATATTAGTTCCTATATATTTTGCTATATATGACGTTATATACATATATGTGTGTATGAAAATGCATTTTGCTTGGAGTTGTCATTCTTCTTTTTCATAATTTTTAACACCAGATGTGTCATGAAAAAACATGAATAAATACTATTTAAACTCTTATATATATATATATATATATATATGTACCATAGATACATATATAAATGTATATAGGCTGTGTGTGTGGATATATAAATATGTGTGTGCATTCAAATATGTGTTAATCCATTGTGAACAATACAAAGCATTAAAAATGGAAATTATTTTTTATATATAAAATGCTCTGTGATTCTTCTGACTATTTTTCTTTTTAATCTTTTGTAAGATTTTTATTTTGAATTTCTTTTTCAATTCAGAGCCAAAGATGGGAATCTGTTATTTGTACATTAGTGTTACCAAAGAAATGTAACAAACAAGTTCACTTCACTTAGTATTTCACCCTTAAAATCATTTTAAAAGTTTGAAATATCTTCTAACTCTATTTGACTTATTCATATTTGAACTTATATTTCACCTTTGTTTTGTTATCACAATGTTTCAGCTATTGTGCCCCCCACCCCCACCTGGTCTTATTCAGCTATCTGTTAGTCTGGGTAACCTTAAGGAAATTTCAATCTGAACCCTTTCAGTGAAAGTTACCAGAGTAACATTGTTGTATACACTAAAGTAGGGTTATTTCAGTTTAAGGATGAGAAGAAAAAAAAACATTGCTTAACTAATAAACATCCACATGTTTTCTTGGAAATATATTGTATTTCTGAAATACAATATATTTCACACGGCTAGTTGATGGTTATGTCCCATGAAAAAATTAACAGTAAAAATAATGTAGCAAAGTCTTTTCATTGGTCTTTCGATTGACTAATCAGGAAGAACCAAGAAGCTGGAGGAACACAGCACATAAAGAAGACCTCAATCTCAGGAGTAGGCTAGAGTTAATCCCTGATGACTGAAGTGTCATCTGGAGGAAAAATGTTAAGGAGGCTGGATTATTTTTGGTTTCTGGTCTCTTGTATGTGTGGGACCTCCCCTTTGTAGAATCATCCTTGTGCCTCATTCTCTTTGAGTTGTTGTTCAGATAAATTCCACTTCTACAAAGCCATAGTGTTCCCATATCTCTATCTATGAAAGCAACTAGTATATATTCCTGGAAGCAAAAGTGTTTAAATCCTACCAAAAGCATATCTGTTATTTCCAATCTGCTTGTTCTCATAAATAAAGTTGTAAATAAATTGATGAGTAAAGTTACGATGAAAAGCAAATAAAAATTAGGATGAAGAAAAGTACAAATCAAAAATTTTTTAACGGCGGAGGTTTTTAACTTTGTTTCAAGCATTTTCACTCTAATGTCATAAAAGCATTTTTAAATTATATTATATTATAGCAACTTATTATTTTACATTCTAGCAACATATTTTTGTTTATATTTCTGAGATGAGGTATTGTAATTATTTACATTATTTACATCGTTGTT
This sequence comes from Acanthosepion pharaonis, assembly GCA_903632075.3. NCBI lineage: Eukaryota > Metazoa > Mollusca > Cephalopoda > Sepiida > Sepiidae > Acanthosepion > Acanthosepion pharaonis. Next base: position 2,033,838 of record CAHIKZ030000280.1, on the reverse strand, counting down.
CTCATCTTTATTGTCATATTAAAACAATGTTTCAACCATTGTTTACTCTAGCCTTCTTCAAAAATGGCTACTGAGACATCAGGTTTATAAGTCCCAAAAATTCATACACTGATGTCCTTAAGGATATTTGGCCCAGTGGATAAGAGTGTTGGTTAAATCTGGTGACTTGACCCAAAGTTCAATACCTGGCTACTGCAGTGGTGAAAAAAAAAACTTGGGGAGTTGAGTTAAAGGGAGATAAATGAAACATCCGGAAGAGCCATGGCACGTGGAACTAGAACAATGGGTGAAATAAAGGGTTCAGTTCAAAATTCCAATTCCTGAAGAAGGCCGTAACTTACAATGACAATATGACAATAAAGATGAGGACAACAGTCAAAACAATGTAAATAATGTAAACTTATTTTTAAATAGCAGTTATGAAGGTGGTATTAATAATGATGTACTATACTAATAGTTGGTATTTTATTACTTCAATGTTATTTTTAGTCAATACCACTATTTGAGCAGACACTTAGTTTAGTTATTAAACAGTATATTTATTTATTTTTGTTTACCAGCCTGAGAATTTTAAAGAAAAATATGCACTCTCTGGAATGATTCAAATCTGTTTCCTGCTTTTACAGGAGAAACCCTTGTTAGATCTGATGTGCTTTAGACTGTCTCTCAGCCACTGAGTGCCTTGACTATCAAGTAATTTTGAATAGTGCTTTATAAATGCAAATCTTTCAGACTCTCAAAAAATCCATATCTGCTTGGTTCCATATCCTAATGTAAACAAAGCAATTTCTAAAGAAGTGATGGATTTTTTTTTAATTAATCCAACAGATTTTATTACTTAAAAGTTATTTTTAGTGGATACCCATATTTGAGTAGACACTCCATTTATTGATCATCGATGCATGTTTAAGTAATAAAATCTGTTGGATCAATAAATAAAAATTCATCACTTCTTTAGAAACAGCGGATATCAATATTCCCAAACACAACCTAATTTAAACAATATACTAAAATTGAAAAAGACAGTTTAGTTGTTTACTCAAAATGGCTGAATAGCTTGCAAAGGTCAGAACATGTTTCTTTTATCTCAGTGTATTTATTTTCAAAATGGTTGTTTGGTTTGTTTTATGGCAAATCAACTTCAATGGGTTATTTAATGCCAAGAATTTTAGGATATTTTTTTTTCAGAAAATATTTTGCTGGTAATATATTTTTTCTAAAAATGTAATGCTGGTAATATTTTTTTCAGAAACTTTATTGCTGATAATTTTGTTTTCTAGAAATGTATTGCTGGTAATATTTTTTTTCCAAAAATCATTTGCTGGTATTTTTACTATAAAAACCTATTTTTGTATTTTCACAATGTTTTAACCACAGTTTGGTAGATTCACTATTTGACCATATCTGGGACCTAAGTAGGTGCTACCACCCCAGGTCAGGGTGGATCTGGGAATAACAGCAATTAAGAGGTGGTTCCACACTTCTCAACACCTCTTGATCAGAAGCCTTGCTGCCAGATGGAATTTATCATCATATCTGGGACACATTTTCAGAATGAAAACAGACACACAATCAGTCTGTCTAGATTTACAAGTAAATAAGTCAGTCTTTTGTTTAAATCATGAAAGCAAATGTTAGCAAGAAAATCAGGCTGGGATTTGTGTATGTCAAGAGATGAAATCCCAAATGTCATGCTGGTTAAATTATCACTTACAGAAGAAAAACGATTTGCCGCATTAGTGACATCAGGTGTAAAGATATGCCTTTGCAAAAACATTTTTTTCTCTGTTAATCAATTTAATTTGATAGAATAATGTCTGAAAATTAATGATTGATTCTTTTGTAATTCAATTTCGAGCAGATTTAACATTTAGTATTTGATTCAGAACAGATTTCTTTAAATAACAGTTTTTGTTTTTACCAATTTTATTCTTGGAATATCTAAACTGCTTTAATGCAGCATGTCTGTGTTGCGGGTGGTATATTGGCCCACAAACAGATGTTGAATGATGGAAGACAACAACAGAGAAAGTGAAGACTTGAGTAAAAAATTATACTGTCAAGTTTGTTTTAGTTAAAGGAAATATATCCACAAAAGGCAAAGGCACTAGGTAAAACATATCTCTGCATGCTCAGGTAGCAGGTGAGAAGAACATTGTCCTGAAAATGACAGTTTGTAGTTGCTGAAGAGCATTTTCCTGAAAAGGACAGTTTTGTATTACTGAAGAACACCATCCGGGGTAAGATGATAAACTACATTCAACAGCAAGACCTCTGATCAGGAGCTTTTGAGGAGTGTGGAACAACCTCTTAATTGCTGGTGTTCCCAGGTTCACTCTGACCCAGGGTGGTAGCACCTGTTAGGGTCCCAGGTATGGGTAAATAGTTAACCCACAAACTGGGGTTAGAACACTATGAAAGTGTAAAAATAAATTTCAATACCAGCAATACATTTTGGAAAAAAAAAATATTACCAGCAATAAAAATCTTGTCGGCATTAAATAACCCATTGAGGTTGATAAGCCATAAAACAAGGCAAACCAAACTGAAGAGCATTGTCTTGAAAAGGGCAGCATATTGCTGCTGTTGGCAAGAATGGCTGGAAATGAGGTGAGCTGAAGATAATAATAGCTGGCTGAAAGCTGGAACAAATACTACACTTTGATCCTCATTATATGACCTGTGGAAGATATTATTTACCCTGGTCTCCCCACTGAGACAAGGTGTGACACAAGGTCAGGTTTAATGTGGGGAACCCGAGTGCATACATTCAGGCCAAGGACAAAAATTGTCCAGTCCCCACAATCGTGGGTTTCACTGGCTTTGACTATGACTACCAACCCCTCTTCTTCAGTGCAATGAAGAGGTGTCGCCTCAGACAGCTGTTCCCTTGACTGGTCACCACACAGTTTTTATTTTTTCCACCTGTGTCTCTATCTACAGTCACAACTGAGTGACACTTTACCCAAAGTCAGAGATGCAACTGAGAGATGCTCCCAACCAGCATTGACTACAGTAGATTGTTTTTTTTTTTTCATTGCTTTGAGCTCTTTTTATATTCTGGATCAGTTTTACAACAATCGCTGGTTATACTTTTTTCATTCAGTTGTTTTTAAAAATTGTGTGAGTACCGACAGGATATGATATCTGTATGTAATGTTCATAACTGTTTTTTATCATTATTTTTTTTACTGTACAAGTTCCCAAGTCCACCCTGACCCAAGGTGGTAGCACCTGTCAGGTTCCCAGCTCTGGGCAAATAGTTAACCCTACAAAAGAGGTTAAAACACTATGAAAGTAGAAAAATAGGTTTTAATACAAGCAATACATTTTTTTGGGAAAAAAATTTTACCAGTTATACATTTTTGAAAAAAAAAAAAATATTACCAGCAATATATTTTTGCCAAAAAAAATATTATCAGCAATAAAATTCTTGTCAGCATTAAATAACCTATTAAGGTTGATATGTCATAAAACAAACCAAACCCAACCATTTTTATTATTATGTAACGTATATTATTTATTTTTACTTAATTTTCACTGTTACCTCGAACTTCACAATGAATGTTTGGGATACATTTAATCGATATAACATCATCCGAAAATGGACATTTAAAAAAAGGATTTCATGACATTAAGTTATAAAGAGAATATTGTATTATCAAAACTGAAGAAAAAAAAACCTTTTTTCCTCATATCTCAAACAAAAGAGCATATTATGGTCACTGGAAATGATTAGCAGTGTGAAAAAGTTCGCTAAATATGAGAAGACTCCAATTTCTCATTAATAACACCTCTGTTCATAACATGAAAAATAAAACAAATTGCATCGCCTTTGATTCATCACTGTTTTGAAGTCTTTTCAAAATAAAATAATCAATAATTTCTCCATAAATGCAAAAAAAAATATTGCTTGTGAAATAATTGAAAAAGTTTTGTTGGTAAGCACTTTCCTCTTACTATCCATGAACCAATCGACAATTTTCATATCAACAAAACTATTTGTATCATGAATCGATTGGAGATGGAATGAGTTGAAAATGTACTTCAGTTTTCAAATCAATTTCTTTGTTTTTTTTAATAATAAATTCTTCCCTTTAAAAAAAATTTAATAGTTTTCTTCTTGTGTTAAAGTTCAGTACAGTCATTAAAAAGAATAAAAACAAAGCACTAAAATCTACTGTCTCTTTAGAAAAGAAAAGTAAAAATGAATCATTTTCATGTAAAACTTATAGAAAACTTCAAATCTTATCTTTTATTTCATCATATTTAATATTTTGAGATGAAGCAAATTGTGCTTTGTATATACAGATTGCGAAATATTGAGGATTGGCTTATGATTGGATTTTGGCAATAACAGACAAGATTATATTTTCTGCTTTTTTTTTTATGACCATAAGAATATTTAAAAAAAAACAACAACAAAATTGCACACATAATATTATCTCTGATACTTAAACTTTGGTTTTACTATGTTAAAGGTAGGTACTGAAAACTTCCTAACAAAATCAATTCCCAAAATTTGCCCATGTACAGATATCATATCCTGTTGGCACTCCTACAATTTTTAAAAACAACTGAATTGAAAAAAGCATAACCAGTGGTTGTTGTAAAAACTGATAGGATATAAAAAAGGCTCAAAGCAATGAAAAAAAAAATCAATCTTCTGTGGCCCATGCTGGTAGGGAGCATCTCTCAGTTGTGTCTCTGACTTTGGGTGGAGTGTGACTCAGTTGTGACTGCAGACAGAGACACAGGTGGGAAAATAAAAACTGTGACATGCCCAGTCCAGGGAACAGCTGCCCGAGGCTGCACCTCTCCATTGCACTGAGGAAAGGGGATCGGTAGTCAGAGTCAATCGTTAGCAAGTCCAGTCTGGTTGACCATTACTATTGTGTTTGTGGTTTCAGTTCTCACTGAGTCAGTCAATCAGTTATGTGCCATATGTGATACATACTTAGGCGATATATGTACCTTTCGATATATGACTGATAAGGCAGATTTTTTCCCGCAGTAGGTTGCCATTGCTTTCTGCAGTAGACAGTTGCCATCCAAAGCTACAGAACCTAGTCTGTTCTACTATTTACCCACAGCTGGGTGGGAGAAGAAGAGGATTCATACCATCCCAAGGGTATTAGCATGTAAGTGAATGTAATGGATTCAAATGGAATTTGAACTCGGCTCTCCAGTATCTCAATCCAAGCTGCTATCCATTACTCCAATGTGCCTCTTCACTGAGTACTCTATGCAAAAAATGCATTTTAGTTTGGGGTAATGAGGACATGCTGGTTGACCATTAAATCTGAGTAATGAGTTCAATCATCATTAGGTGCCCCAGTCAAAAGTGAATTTGATCTTCCCTGGGGCACCCATACAAAAAAGGTCCCTAGTCATGGGTTAATGGTTAGTGAGCCTTGTCTGATTGGCTTTACTATACAACCATAATTGATTCTCACTGGGTACCCCATACAAAAAATGCAACTCAGTATGGAATAATAGTTAGTAAGTCTAGTCTGATTATTACTACTGAGTAGTGAGTTTGTTCCTCACTAGGTGTCCTATACAAAAATGCAAGTCAGTGTGAGGTAACGGTTAGCGAGGCTAGTCTGATTAACCATTACTAATGAGCATTCAAGAAAGGTACCTTGATACAGGGTAACTGTTAGTGAAGTTAGTCTGGTTAACAGTATTGAGTAGTAAGTTTGATCCTCACTGGGTGCCCCACACAAAATTTTGTATGGAGTAACCGGTAAGGATTAAACTTTTTACTCTATGTGTATATACAAAGATGTGCTGATTTCAAAAAATAAATTTGATATTTTGTTATTTGGTTAGATTTTGGATTAGGTTAGGCTGGTTAATTTTACAAAGCTGTCACATTTGCTGAAAAATCAGGGATGAAAAATCACAGAAAAGGATTCATAGATCTAGCAGACAGACTACCTAAAATATCATTCAGTGAACTTAGACCAAGAGATGCTTAAATGTAAAGTGTATGCATACTTTTATATATCACTTCAATTAAGATCATTTGCAAATATGATGGTGCCTAATTGAAGCGACTGTAGGGTCTAGCTCTGTTAAATTGATTTTAAAGATAAAAGCCTTTAAATAAAAAACATTAATTCAGGTATCTCGAGGGTTCCTAAATTTTATCAGTGATTTTCCCAATGTTATCAGTTCTCAACTCAGTATCTATGTTGATGACACAATTATTTACTCCTCTCTTAATATGTAAATCTGATAGATTGGATAAAGTCCTGTCTTGAAAATGATATCCAGTCTGTTGTCAACTGGGGTGATAAATGGCTTGTTAATTTTAAGTCCTCCAAAACTAACTGGTTCTCATTAATTGTCTTACAACCAACCCTTTTTTGCTTTCCATCAGCATGGCCAATGCTTACCTTCAGGAGATTGACTTATTGTGCCTTCTTGGTGTAACATTTTCCACTGATATGAGCAGGAATGATTATATCGAGAAATTGCTAAATCTGCAGGTGAGAAATTTGGTTCACTATGTCATGCTAGACAATTTTTCTCACCTGAATATTTCTTGCACCTTTTATAAGTCTATCATTTGTCCATGCTTTGAATACGGTTGTCACATTTGGTTTATCACTTCTACTATGGATCTAGACATTCTTGACAAAATCTGGATAAGAATCTGCAATGTTATCTGTTCTTTCCCAACTCAGTAGTGTAGCATCCTATTGCCTTTTCTATAAATATTTTCATGGTAATTGATTTGATGAACTTCTTTGGTAGCTCAACTTAATTTGTTTAATCATAGTAGTAGATTGTCAGCTAGGTTTCATCAATTTATAATTGAAATTGCTAAGTGTAATCCTAGATTTTTTTCTTGCACTTCTAGCCTATGGAAGCCTCTTCCTGCTTCTTACTTTTCTGTTAACTACAATCTTCAGAATACCCCCCAGGATATTGCATCTCTAACAGTGATAATCAAAAAACAACATTAAATACTTACATTGGGCGCACATGCACCACATTCTCTTGCAGATTGACCTGCCACATGTCGAAACTCAGTGCAATCCATGCACACATTGACCAGCCCATCATGAATGACCAAAATGTAACTGTCAACATAACACAAGTATTTTAGCACCAAAATACTCAACAGAACCCAATGCAAGGAAAGACTCCAAATTCTAGAAGCTGTTGTTATACCAAATAAACAGCCCATGTTAATTAAAATGCCATTCACCGCAGAAGATCATATCTTGATGTGCATATAATATAACTGTTGTGCACATGTATTATATTAGTAAAAAAATAAAATAAATAAATCACCTTCTTTTTGTGTGGCCTTGTTCCCAATTGCCGTTACGCATGATGTCACACTAGACAATTCCAAACAATATCAGTCACCATCATCAGTTTCCTCAAATCCTGTTTTTTTATTATCCTTTCTCTTCAGCAATGTTTTTCTCAGATTCCATCAAACTTAGTGTTGTAACCTAGGGAAGGTTACTGAATAGAATAGTCACATGAAAGTTTGAAATGAATGATAATACTTAGGACAAGAACAACACATATAAGATTTTCCAGCAGTGTGTAGAAAAATTAGTCAACTGACAGAAGTGAGTCAAATGAATTCCACAATGAATCTTCAACTGCAGACCAACATACAGTATTTACTACTGTATTTATGTGAATGGGGACATACCCATTATCGGCCATAGATATGCTACAATACTTAGTTACTCCTGTGGGGTAAGTCTACTCATATTTTAGGAAGAAAAATACAATTCGAGTGTCATGTCCACAAATACAACACAATTTTTTATATAATGCAAAGAAATGATTTTGCAGAAAAGGAAGAAGATCAAGTTAAATATGACAGTAACATTTATACAACCACATACATGTATTTATATATTAAAAATCAATGTTCTTTTTTGTGACCATGAAGAGAACAGTAGTTTGACTGTTCAAAATGATTTGTTACAAGTCTGCAAAGTTTCAACATGTTTCAGTTACAACTGAAGAAATCAAGCAGTATGGTAGACCAATATGCATGTGGGAAGCACACACTAATGAAATGTGACTGAGACTGATTGCGTGCTATAGCAGTAATTTTAAAACACAGTGAACAAAAAGAGAGGATATGGGGCTTACTTTCATGGTCTTGTATGTAGAAAAATCATCGCTGATATACGAGTTTTCATGGTACAGTGTAAACTGTTGATCGAGGCTGGTCTGGTTCACTGACTGTCTTTTGTCAACTGTCCTTTACTGACTGCATTGTTGCAGATCTGGTTGATGACTGTTCCTGACAAACCGTTTTTATTGCTATGGGTTGGCTCTGAATCGCTGTCTGAGTTTTGTGCTGGAATGTACTCAGTATTCCGAACCCTGACTTATTTTCCAGGTCATTTGGAATTCAACCACATGGATGTCATAGAAAGTACATCACACAACTTGTCCAATTCAATCACGTTCCAGAAACCACTTATTTAATTTGGAGCCATGCTTGTACAGAATTGTAAAAATGTTTTTTTTACTGAATTTAGTAAGATTTATTTGTTGGCGTCTCTTGTGTGTGCTTCCCTTATTGACTGTCAAATATAAAAGTTTATATCTTATACCCCTTGTGTCTTAGTGGCTTTATCACCTTATTTGTAATAAAAATGTAAAAAAAACATCAGTAATAATAAACTACTGTTATAATTAAACAAAACAAATCAGAAATGAACATAATAAAAGGGTTACCACATAATGAACATTGAACATTGCAAACTAGTCATGATAGATGACCTGTAAGCGTACAATTAAGATCTCAGTATTCTGTTCGATTAGGATTTTCTCTTGTCTCTAGGCACACCAGCACTGCTCGTACATTTCTGTGAATGAAGGTATGTTTACAAATGATTTTTCAACATTCTCTTCATAATATTTGCAGACATATTCTTTGTTATAACTGAATTGTACAAACAATTCTTTTACTTCAGTCTTTACTGGAAATGATTGAACAGGGACCGGGGGAAGGAAGGGAAGAGTAGAAAGGAAGGTCTTAACGTCACTATCAGCAGACATTTTGTCAGTGTCTAAGGGTAGTTGTGGGGGGTCGTCGTGTTGGCAGTTTGTTCATACAAAGTATGTGAGATGAAAAAAAAAATGTTTCATTCATATCCCAATGATGCAGGGATTGAAATGCTCAGAAAGACTTGAGAAACAAATGATGTGAACATGTAAACACACACAAACACATATCATACCCTTTCTCTCTGTCTGTCACACACACAGATACACACACTCACATCATGCCCTCTCTCTCTGTCACACACACAAACACACATCATGCCCTCTCTCTGCCTCTTACACACACACACACCATGGCCTCTCTGTCAGTCACACACATAGATACACACACTCACATCATGCCCTCTCTCTCTTTGTTACACACGCAAACATACATCATGCCCTCTCTCTCTTTGTTACACACGCAAACATACATCATGCCCTCTCTCTCTTTGTTACACACGCAAACATACATCATGCCCTCTCTCTCTTTGTTACACACGCAAACATACATCATGCCCTCTCTCTCTTTGTTACACACGCAAACATACATCATGCCCTCTCTCTCTTTGTTACTACATCATGCCCTCTCTCTCTTTGTTACACACGCAAACATACATCATGCCCTCTCTCTCTTTGTTACACACGCAAACATACATCATGCCCTCTCTCTCTGTCTCTCTCTCACACACACAATCATGCCCTCTCTGTCTGTCTCACACACACACACACACACACACATCATGCCTTCTCTCTCTGTCTCACACATACATCATTCCATCTCTCTCTATCTCACACACACACACACACGCACACACACACATATCATGCCCTTTCTGTCTGTCATGCACACACTCACCCCCTCTTTCAGACAGAAACCTGAAAATATGAAATGAAAAAGATACAATTAAATATGATACAAACAAAGAACAAGTGATTATAATGAATTAATTGCTGAATCTATTGCTCGGAAAGATGGTTCATTTTGTCATGCCAGGCAAATTTTCTTGTCAGAATCCATCTTGCACATTTAGAAATCTACCCTTTGTTCATGCATTGAATATTGTCACAATGTGATCCTACTATATATTTTAAAGTTCTTGACGAAATTCAAAGAAAGGTCTATAATGTAATTGATCCTGCCCAGACAGCTTGACTTCAGCCACATTCTCACCAACATGATATGGTTTTCCTCTGTCTTTTCTACAAATATTTTCATGGCAATTGTTCTGATGCGCTTTCCTCCCTGGGTCCTCAACTGTATGAATTTAAGTGTGTTTCTAGATTGGTAACTAGGTTTCACCATTTTACTGTTGCACCAGCTAGATCTAAGTTTCTTTTCTCACACCTCTTGCCTGTGGAACTTCCTTCTACTTTCTTGCTTCTCTGCTATCTACAATCTTCAAAATTTTAAATGCAATGCCTATCGTCATTTTCTCTCTTCTTGAAAGTCCTGTTTTTTTAATTGTCCTTTCTCCTCAATAAAGTTTTCTCATTCACTTTCACTCCCAGTAATCCCTTGCATCTTAGTGACATTATTGCCTTGCTTCAGGTGAAATGATGAAAAAAAACCACCATGGTGTAGTAGATAGACAAAGTCACTGAGTGATAGGTGTTGCTGCTGTGGTTTCTATAGCAAATAGGTGTTTCTGAGTGGAGAAAGCAACCCTACATTCAATTGGTTTTGAGTTAAATATACACGGCAGTATTAGAAAATTCACAGAAGACTGGAAAAAGAAGTACTCAATTATTCTCAATTAATAATATATTTTATATCTTCTTTAAATTTCCTTTTCACTTCTGTCTTCTTATTTCCTGTTCTTTTATTGTCCTCTCTTATTAATAATGTTTTTTTTTCTCATACACTCAGTAATCTTCTTTGCATCTTGGTGGCTTTATTGCCTTGTTTGTGGTGAAATAATTTTTAAAAAATGAAAAAAGTATTATGTATTTGTATATTTTATTTTATGTACAAAAGAATTACAAGCTGATTATTTTCATTATTGATACTCAGATTATTATCCTCATCTTTATTGTTATTATCAAAAACCTTCCCCTACTGTGCATGCCAGCTGTCATCAGTTGCTTGTTAATCCATGCAACCTTGAGGGAATTTCAAACTGAAGGCATTATTTAATCTAAAGAGTTAACTTGTTTTAGTTACCCTGAACAAGTGGAAGGATATATTGTCTAATTCTTATTTAGTATTACTTGGTTATTGCTTGTCCTTTTTCCACCATGTTTAAGTTTGTACTATCAGGCCTAGAGATTGAATTCACAATTACTATGTCACCAAATTCATGAACCAACACGTTAATACATTCACTAGTCTACTGGTGGGTGTTGTATAATCACTGAAGTTAAGCAACATCGAGTCTGGTTAGTATTTAGATGTTTAACCACTTGGGAATACCAGGTGCTTTAAGCTTGGGTGTGCAGGTGGTGTGATGGATAATGGCTTGGAATTGTTAATTAGCTAAGTTCTAACTTTTGTTGGGTTTGGTATATTTGCTCATCCACAAATACCCCTGGGAAAGGTATGAATTAACCTCTTCTCCTCACAGCTATGGGGTAAGACTTGTATCACTAAACCCTTATTATCTCCCCACCCCTAAAAAAATTCTTACAATCTAAAAATATTTTCTGGCTTTAAATAACCTATAAAGGGTTGATAAACCATAAAAAAAATGAATGAATCAGTCAATCAAACAACTAAAAAGAAGCCTGTTAAAAATAATCTTATTAGTTCAACACTGCATGATGCTATAAAAACCCAGGCATTAACCTAAGAAATATTGAATCATTTCATGAAATAGACTTATCCAATGTAGATTCTAATATGTATGTCATATATGGAATCCAACTTGTAATGGATAACGACTTGGAATTGATAATCAGAGAGTCAAATTCCAAATGTAGTTATGTTCATTTACACACAAATACCCATGGGAAAGGCATGAACCCATCTCTTCTCCTTCCAGCTAAGGGTTCAAACCTTTGTAGGTTATTCAAAGCCAGAAAATATTTTAAATTTTAAGAATTTTTTTTGGTTATAATAATGATTTAGTGATACAAAGTGTTGATAAGCTGTAAAAAATCAATCAGTAATTTACTGGCCTAAAATGTTGTAATAATCACAATAAAGATGAGGACAATCGTTTGAGTGTAGATAATGTAATAATAATTCCTCAACTGGGAAATTCAGAAAGAAATGACAATCTGATATTATCCATGTCCCTCAGATAAACACTGTATTCCACCCTCGAACATATTCATGTCTGTCCACACAAAACAAATGCAATATGATCTTTTCCTCTTCATGCCCAACTCTTTGTCAATTTTATCTTATTTTTTCTATCTCACTTGGGAAACAGGTTTTTGTGTCTCAGTTTCAATCCATGACAAAGCAGGTCTGTGATTTGTCATCACTTTCCACCCATGCTGTCTATTGTTTCTAAAAAGAGGATTAATGAAATTCATGACATGGACCCATCATGAGTAGGTTGAGTGAATGGTGTCATTTACCTGCCATTTGCTGACCTTATGCTTAACACTTACATGGACATGTGAGGACTAAAGGAGAAAGTTAATGTTAATATGTTTGAAATGATTTGGAAGATGAATGGCTTGCACAATTATGATGACTAATGTCGCCGTGAAATAAAATGGTTTTGCCTATACACACACACACACACACACATATATATATATATATAGAGAGAGAGACATAGACATACACACATACACACACACACATATATATATATATATATATAGAGAGAGAGAGAGAGACATAGACATACACATACATATATATATATATATATATATATAGAGAGAGAGAGAGAGAGACACACACACACACACACACACATATATATATATATATATATGTAAATTTGTAAAGAGTCACCAGTACTGCTGTTGATGCAAGACTCTTCATTAAGATGAATTGAGTTCTCTGGTCACTGGCATGTTTGTCTAAAAAATAAATACGTCTAAATTCACCTTCATCCCTGTTGTGTGCCAATGGCTTAGGGATAAAATCTCCGACTGATACTAAATCAGTCGGATTTCGATCACATCTTGAGGCAATCAGATATCTACTCACACTGATGAGCTATGAAACAGTCTGTCTGTGGATGACATATGTACATATATATATATATATATATATATATATACACACACACACACACACACACAAGTAATTATACATGCAGGTATTCATATAGATGCAAAAATTTGGATGAGACAAATACAAATAAAACCTTCATGAAGAAAACATTCACTAAACTGTAACATACACAAAAACGGAATTCAGAAAATTCTTCCGACATTTCTTTTAGAACTGGTTGTTTGATTTTGATGCACTTGACAATTACTGAGATTGAGACCTGACAACTCATGTGCCAATAGTCGCTCTCCTATGGGGTTACTCAGTTGGCAGTTTAAAGACCATTCAATCTTATGATTAGATTAATTCAATATGGTTGGAGATTTGAGTGAAAGAGTGTTCATGTTATTTAAGCAAGGTAAACAGTTTTGATTTTCTTTTTAAACTTCAAGAACTTTCTCTAATTTTTATGAATAGATTTTGGCGAGAAAAAATTTAATGGGATTTATGAATTACTAATTTCCAAGATTACCATTCTCCTAAGAATGCAATATGCAAGAATTCATGAAAAACAAAGAAATTTTAGTTTTTTCTCTTTGAATTCTTATTAGAATTCTTGGTTTCTGCATCAATAAGAGATGGAAATCTACATTTATCAAGAAGACTAGCTTTATTTGCTTTT
>CAHIKZ030000280.1:1987500-2015000 GCA_903632075.3 Acanthosepion pharaonis | reverse complement strand
AGGCCATATGGCAGTTCCATGTAGGATACAGGTTCGATTCCTGTTACAGATATTTTTGTAGATGTGGTATTCTCTGGTGGAAATCGTATTGTTAGCAAAAAACCCGATCTCTGTCTGATTTCCCAATGTGCGAAACTTTTTATGAAAATAAAATAAAATTTAAAATTTTGCTCAGTGTAAGAGCATTAGGCAGGCATATTATTACTAGTGTGTTGTGGGTGGGGAGTGAGATTGTAAACATAGATGAAGAGAGTTATAGGTTGGGGAGGGGGAAAGACATTTTGCATGTAGCAAGTTGTAGCAAAAATTGTCTGACCAAGTTGTCAAGTGTAGAAAGATGGGCTGTGGTTAGTACATGATGTAATGAAAAAAATGACAGGAAAGAAAATGGAATCTATAATAATAAAATGTTATTAAATGAAATGAAAAGGAAAATATGAAGGAACAAAAAAAATGGATAAAAATTTGGAAATCTATTGTTAATAAAAAAGAGGGTATAGAAAATAAAATATATATATGTGTGTGTGTGTATGGCATTCATTAACCAGCTGTGAGTTTGTGACAGATGTTAAATACCATGCCAGATCTTTATTCTGAAATTTTAAGCAATATCTTGTTATAATTTAGTGTTTGTGGGCATGCATACATATATATGTCTATATTAAGGCAAAAATGTATAAAAAGTGGACTAATTTCAGAATAGATTTGTGTTAGGGTTATGTGTATAGATATATATCTGCTTTTTTCACAAAACTACAACTGATACAATGTTGGATAATTACAGACAAGAGTATTAAAAATGAAAACGATAAACTGGGTACATTAGTCATTTTTCTTTTCATCATTTCATCCCAGACAAGCTGATAATACCACTGGGATGCAGTGGGTTTACAGTGAGTGAGAGAATGAGAAGACAGGACAATAAAGAAATAGGATTTGAGGAAAGAAACTATCAGAATCCAACAGACAGTTGCATCTTTTCAAAGTCTGGGTGCCAGTGAGATCAGTAGCATTAAAGTGATGGAAGCCACCAGACATGATGGGCATTGGAGTCCCTGAATATATAGATATTTGCAGACAAGTGTAGAGAGAAGCCCTTACCTATACTATCTATCTAGCAAACAACAGTCATGAGAGAAAGGGAACGATAAGGGAAGAATAGTTGACCAAGTTTAATAGCGTCGGCATCACTTGCATGATTACAATGAATGACTAATAATTTTGACTTAGGGAATGCAGACCATAATTTTGACTTAGGGAATGCAGACCATAATTTTGACTTAGGGAATGCAGACCATAATTTTAACTTAAAGAAAATAGTTCTTGATTAAAAGAAATAATAATTTATTATTGCTAAAATATATTGAATGTGCATTAATTTCAGAAAATTTTAACCCTTGCATCTTAGTGGATTTATTGTCTTATATATAATGTATTTAGGCAGCAATCCTGCTTTTATACATGTTTTGTTAAAGACTACTGACAAGGTACTGTCTGCGATTAAGCTTTTTATTTAATTTTTCTTTCATTCATACAAGTGTTTTTTCTTTTCTGGACACAAAGTGTGTAAAAAACTATCTAAATGTGCTGCATTTTTGAATTTGTGGGTCTGATGAATTGGATTGTGATTATGATTCCAATGTAATAGATTATAATGATGGAGTATTAGTGTTTCAGCCCTTTATATATATATATATATATATATATATATATATATATATAATGATTTGAATTACTAAATTCTAAACACTTCAAATACCTCATTGTATTAACAAATTTAGCATAGGTAATGAAGAAAATGAACATAAAATAGGCTGCACTAGAAGTAGTTTCACACAAAACTACAAATTGTCACAGAACCAAAACATCCTGAAAACTTAAGACATTTTCTTAAATAGCCAGGAGACAAACTGTTGTAATGTTGTCTTTGTTCAAATATCTGAAAATTAGGAAGACTGTAATTGGAGAGAGTATCAAATGAACAGAAGGCTAAGTAGAGGAAACAAAGAATAAGAGGTTTAAATACTCATACACAGAACAGAATAACTTGAGTAAATCAAAGCCTACTCAAATCCTACTCTAATGTGGCTACTTACCATATTTAGAAGTAGGAGCAGTCCATTGTCACTGTAGTAGGTAAGCACAGGATGTACACTGAGTCCTACACTACAACAGAAACCTGTTCAGAAATATCTAGTGTCAGCTGCAGATAACCACTTACTCAGATCAAGGATTAAATATGAAGTTTGTGGGTCTTGTAGAAGACCAGACTTATTTAAATATTGTGCACTGGTGCTACACAATCACAAACAAAGAACTGTACCAGATAACAGAAAAGACATCCCTTGAGCAGCAACAGCTAAAATGTATATCACATGTAACTCAAAGAGAAAATAATAGCACAATCAAGATGTTGACATTCCACACTACTTCAAACAAAAGGTTAGAAAGGAAAACCCCCATCAATACTGTAAAGAGCAATAACAACTAATGAACTAGAGAAGCCTATTTTCTAGGAAAATTGTTTTAAAAGAAAGATTTTATAAATTTCAATTGACAATAGTATAATGTTGTTCAGCCAATGAAAGCCAAATGTTTCCTTATAAGGAAACAGCTTACATTATCATTACCATATATAAGCACACACATGCACAAATTTATAAATAGATGTAAGTGTGTGAGAGTGAAAGAGAAGTTTATAATGTTTACTCATATATATGCCTGTATGTTTTAATATTTGAGCATGTATGTGGGATTCAATATATATGTTCACCTATATAAAAAATCTGTATAAGTACACACACACACACACTTTGCATTAGTGTATGTATCTTCACAAGTTTACAAATCATTTTTGTCTATATACATACATATATACATATGTGTGTGTTTTCTTTACTTTTAAGAAAAGCGTTTATTTACATGCATATGACTTTGTAGATGTCATTTTTGCTGAGAAAAACTAAATTATACTGACATTTCAATAATTTTCTTTTATTTACAATTTCAAAAATACAGCAAAGAAATAAAAACATAGCTCCAAGAGCTTCATTGTGAATAATAAGATTGTTACACTCTGCATAGCCATTTTCAGAACAGAATGTCACAGTCTAAAAGACAATCTGGAATATTTCTGGCTTCTCTGAAAACTCGTCTCAGAAACTTGTTTTTAACCCGAGGCATAAAAGAAAAGAAAAAATCTATTCATGCAGTGAATGTCATTATCAATAATGTAGATTGGATTCCAAAAAAATTAAGTATTTCTTGATCATTTCTTCAAAGTAAATTTTTCATTAGCAATAAAAATAAATAAACAAAATTAGATTGCTTGTAAACAAAGATAATATCAAATCTAAATAAAAATATAATCTAATAATCCCAAATTCATATTTACAAGATCAATCAAATATTCATCATCTTTTATGTTCCATACTCCTTCAGGACTTGGGCGTTCATAGTTCTCCACAACTTTCTTTGTCACTCCAATCAGTGTTTGTCCACTTACTATACCCCCTGTCTCTATTCTGCCATCCATTTACAAAATCTCATTAGATTAGTTTCTATATGCTCCCCTATATCTGTGTCCCGTGAGTATCAAATTTTCCAAGCATTCTTTCCTCATTATGAATCCCAGAAATTTCAACAGTCTCTTTCTGATTCTGAGTACAAGTGTACTTTTTATTCCTATTTACCTTAAGACGTCCTCATTGCTCACATGTTTCATCTATGGTATTCTCAGTGTTCTTCAGTAGAACTACACATCTGTTGCCTCATCTTTTCTTTATCTCTGAGGAAATTATTTAGCATTCACTGCCATATAGGAAGATTGATAAAATATCACATTTCAGTCACCTTTTCCTTGTGTCTATGAAATTTTCCTGTAGCTTGATACTTTGCTTTACTTTTAGAAAACATCTTTCATTATTTCGACTTGTTTTCAGATTTCTCTGTCACATGTTCGATCATCTGTCATAAAATTTCCCAGATAGTTAAATATCTGTACTTGCTTGATTCTGATATTTCCAATTCATACCTCAGAGACTGGGCTGTTCCTCTTGCTAACAACAGTAAATTATCGTTTTTACAGTTGACTGTTCTTTCAACTCACTTTCCTTTAGTACCTTGTTTAGAAGTACCTGCAGTTTTATTTCTGTGGTGATCATCCGTCCAGTACTGTCATTAGTTTATGTTCTATTGTTATGGCTGTGTCCACCAATAATAAATCCTGGTAGGATTTCTAGTTCTTTTATGATCACTTCAATGCATGACTTAAATAAATCTGGTGAATATATCAATCTTTGTATTAATCTATATAATACTAAAAGTCTAATTGTGTATATGCTTGTGTGGGGTGTGTGTCCAGTGCATAATAATTTAAGTTAATCCGATTTAAAAATACAAGTTGTTTATACAGTAAGTATTTTTATTCTAACTTTCATCAAACAGACAATTTTTTTAATTAAAATATTTTAAAGTTAAAGACAGACACAAAGAGATCCTGATTTGCTGTTTCGTCAGTTGTTTGTAGAGTAATTATTTATATTTCAGCTTTTTTTAAACAAACAATATTTTAAATATTTAAAAAATATATTTTGGCATATTAAAAACATATTTTTCAGTTAATCTAATTTAAAATTCAAGTTTATTCCAGAAGTTCTATTTCTATCAAATGCTGTAAACAATCAGTAAAACGTTAAACATGATGAGCATGTAAACCAGACCAATGATGACATGAATGAATTGAAATATTTAACTGAATTTAAGTAATTATTTTATTAAAATAAAGTAAAATAAAGTAATTTAGTAACTATTTTACTAAAATAAATTATTTTTTCACTGAAATTGAAATTTATTTTCTTAAATCATTAAATTGCTGCTGATATATTTTTTTAATTTTTATTTTTTCAAAAAAGGGTTGAATATTTTTTTATTTCCGCAAAGTATTTCCTTCAAAATGTAAACATTATTGACTAATTGCATTTTTGAATTTCTAATAGTTACTGGAAGGACTTTATAAAATTAATATTTTGCAAATTCAAGAATACATACTTTTATTGATCAATATATTTTATTTTCATTGACTGACTTTACTGTTCAACAAAGTTGCAACTTTCTTAAGAGGCAGATTGCTATAATGAGCATGTATCCAAATTATTCTTTGGAGACATGCTTTTTCTCAAGTAGATATTTACTCTGCATATTCAAGTAGAATTTTGTGTATAATGCTACTAGCTATTTTTCTATGTAAGATTTTCCTGCATAATTAGACATGAGGTTGATGTTATGGATACCATTCAAAATATGAACTTGGAGAGATGAGTTCAAATTCCACTTGAGTTTGTTACATTAAGTGATGTACAAATACCCTTGGGAAAAGCAAGAATCCAGCTGTTTCCCCCCATCTATGGGTTAAGTAGTATGATTTGTATATGGAAAAATCATTATTTCTCAAAAAATGTTTTGTCTTTAAATAGTGTACAATGGGTTGGCAAGTCTTAAAAATGAATCTATCAATCAGCTTCATAATGCTACTTCTTATTTTAATTTTTTTTTTTTTTTAATGATATCACCCCAAAAAAGGCAGTACAGCCACTAAGATGCAAAGGGTTTACAGGGTGTGGAGGAATTAGGAATAGAAACATTAATAATGAGTAGAAAGAGAAAAGAGTAATCAGGAGAACAGTAGATAGTGATTGACACTGCATTTAAATTTTTGCAGATTAAAATTGATTGGAAACCATGGAGCTGGAAAAGAGTTCCACAATTTAGAGGATATTTTGAAAAGAAACTGTTAACATAGAATTATGGCTACATTTAGCCAGTTCAACTGTAAATTGATGAGATATTGCTGCCGTTCTACTACTGCACTTAAATTCATAAAGTCTAGTTACCATAGCAAAGAGCTCATCTGAACAATGACCATAAAAGTATTTACAAAAAAAAAGGCACAGAGAGGCAAACTTATGGCAATGGGCAAGTGACTGAAGCTGAGCCACCAGATCAGGACCAATAATATTGCTGATTCTTCTTTAGATCTTATCAAGGAGCTCCAGGTAAATAGCAAGAGCACCAGACTATATGGCAGCAATATTCTAAGTATTGATGAATGGTAGACTGTTAGATATATAAGATAGATTCCAGAGAGAAAAATTGTCTCTTCCCTTACAATCTTATTGGGTGAACTATCAGTAGAAAAACAACGGTATTTCACACAAATTCTATACAACAGACAATGGCATTGTATGCAAATTCATTATCATGACAGGGTGTGGCTATATAGTCATTGATCAACTGATCATCTGACCTGTTCACGCCATATATCTGGGATAATGTTGGAGAATTCATTCATGCATAGCATATCTTGAATGTGAGCTGAGGTAAAACACCAAAACTGGAACTAATTAAATTTACTGGTCCCCGCATTAAAAAATAGGAAATAATTTTGCAGACAAATAATTTTTTCTTGATTAACATTCTGATGAAATGAATATGCATACACCTGGGTTCCCCCTCACAGTAATATGATTGGCTGGTGTCAGCCATAAATACAGACTGATGTGGAGGTACAGAGGACTATGCCTATTGTCTACCACTACGATGAGGACCAGTCCATTACGGTTACCTGCTAGATTGTTCTACCCAGTTACAGGAGTCAACAACCACTTTGCTACTTTGAAGAAATATATCTCTTTCCGGGACATATCACATTCATTACACATTTCCCAAACCACAGCATTTGTCGGAGTTTTAAAATATTATCTTTTATATATAATTTTTGAAAGGGTGTCCTGTTCATAATATAAATACAATATCAAATCAACCCCTAACTTTTCTGAGTTATCTGTATTTTGTTTTTATTTACAAATATCAAGTTTGAAATTGTGCTTACATCATTGGTGAATGTATAGTATTGGTGGTGTTCTTTTTCTCAATCTATAAAGTATGCATTTATCGATGAACTGCCAGTCTCTGATCGTCTTGACGTTTGGAAGTATATCCTTAAAATTGGTATCATTTTCATCAATATTTACTAATGATTTGAAAATCTTCTGAGGCATATCTTTCATGTAAAGTAGAAAGAGGTTAGGACCAGCAAGAGAACCTTGGGAAATGCCTGCTTTGATCTCATAGGCTTCAGAAGAATTATTACCAGAAAATCGACTTGGAGCTTTTTAACATATTTCTTCTTTTCTGTGGGTGACAATTTCAGATCAGTCAGGTTGGCAACAAAACCTTGCCATTATCCTACTAATTTTGTTTTATCATAACCAGTTAGAGACCAAATTATAAGCAGCACAAGATAAGTAAGAAAAATTCTTTCTGAAACAATATGAAAACAAAACGGCAACAAAAGTGGGGAGCATAAAATAGATCTATTGAATCTTATACGTCTTGTACATTAAGAAAATATTTTGTTCCATCTTCCTGTCAAATGATTCTAATTCTTTTTGCTTTTCTTTTCTTCTTGTAGATATAAAGACATACCCATCAACCCTCAGTTCACACACACAAAAAAATTATTACCGCTATCTAATGATGGATACGAAATCTCACAGTTTATACGTTGGTGCCATGTAAGTATTCTGTCATTGGTTTTATTTCATTTGCTTACGTCAATCCCAATAAAGAATATTGCTTTACTTGACATTTTTTGTTACTCTAGATTAGTTATTGCTATGGTTGCAACTATATGGACTGTCAGAGAAAAAAAGACACAACACATAACAAATTCACTGAACAAGAAAAAAAATCAATGAGAAAAGTACACGGAATAAAAAAAAATCTAAGTTGTCTATATTTTGAAGTTGAAGCAGTTTTATTATTAATCGCCAACCAGTTTATCCTTCATATTATTATCGCACTGAATGAGTTGCTTTACATTTTCTGACCATCAAACTGTTTCACATTCTATGACTGCCAAGCTGTTTCACATTCTATGACCATCAAGCTGTTTCACATTCTATGACCATCAAGCTGTTTCACATTCTATGACTGCCAAGCTGTTTCACATTCTATGACCATCAAGCTGTTTCACATTCTATGACTGCCAAGCTGTTTCACATTCTATGACCATCAATTCTATGACCATGTTTCACATTCTATGACCATCAAGTTTCACATGACCATCAAGCTGTTTCACATTCTATGACTGCTAAAATGTTTCACATTCTATAACTGCCAAGCTGTTTCACATACTATGACTATCAAATTGTTACATATTCTATGACTGCCAAGTTGTCTTATATTCTTTGACTGTTGAAATGTTTATTTCATTATACTAAAGTTGCCTAATGAAAAGACAACGGTTACCAAGCTAGTATTGTAGATTATTAACATTGAGTTATGAGTTTGATTCTCACTGGGTAGCCACTACTTGTGATCTTTTATTGAAACTAAAATAAATAAGACATTAATAACTTTAAAAGTAATGAAAATGCTTATTTTATCAGAACTAATAATTTATAACAGAACCTGCATAGCTAGACTTAAGAAATATATTTTCAGTCTTACTAGATCAATATATATATATATATATATATATACACACACAATAAGGCAAAGTTTTGGAGCCACAATATGGATTTAATGATTAGTAACTTTCATAGATTCTTCAGTTTAATTAAATCTTACTAAGCTTGGCTGCTAAAACTATTTAACCCATTAACCATTTGCTTCTTTCATTCCCTGTTCTGTTTCTTATTGTACAAAGTCCTTTAAGCCTGTGTGTGATCATGGCTCTCCATATTTTCCTATTACCTGGGATGAAAATGCAGCTTCTTTATTGGTAGAGGAATTGAAATTGGAAAGTTAATGTTACATTCACTTTGCACTAATGCTCTTGGAAAAGGCATGAATCCATCTCTTCAGGGTTAAATAGCAGGATAGACTGGGCTCTCTAGCCTTGGATGGAAGCCAGGCTAGAATAAGGGATGCTCTGAATTCCAAACTGAATCCATTGACCATATTTTCAAAAACGTCTGGATAATCGACTCACAGAGGAAGAATAGACTTGAAGCAACAGAAATATGCTTAGAATATCATAGACTGGACATGGGAGCAATGATGAAGTTTCAGAGAAAACAGAAACAAAATGACTCTTATACTTAACATCAGGAAGAGATAGTTGAAATTTCTTGGACACTTAATGAGGGAAGATGGCGTGAAAAATTTGATACTCACAGAGAAGATAGATAACTTACCTAGTGAGCTTGAATAAATGGATGGTGAACCAATGTTTAGGAGAGAAAACAAAATGATAAAATTTATTAAGAGCTACAAACAGGAAATTGAGAAGAGCTATGATTGCTAATGTCCTGAAGGGATATGGCACATGGTTACATAGCAATTTATTGGTAACTAGCAGCCATACCCAGCTGGTTGATCAGAAAAAAAGCATTCAATTTGTCAATGTGTCAAAGAGGATACATTTATAAACCCATTGTTAAGTTTCATGAAAATTGGTTGAAAGATCAACGAAAAATAAGTAACCAGTAAAAATCGCCATTTTTTGCTATTTATGCAGGTTTTCACTGTATGAGTGGACTCCATTAAATGACTGTTAAAAAATCAACTTATTGTTGGCTATAATTGAGTGAAGTTTGTATTAGATTGCTGGAAAATTGAGAGAGTTTTTAGTTTTAAAATTTGTGTCGAAATTGATTTTTCATTTTTCACTAAATGCAGTGGCATAAAAATAAAAATGAGGTATCATTGAGCTCGTCATAATGTAAGTAATCTACATACCGATTTTGAACAAAATTGGAGGAAAAAAGTTGAATTTATCGATTTTTGATCAGCTTTCTCAAATTTTAAAAACATTTTTTAAAAAAAGAACCTCTCTCTTACATTGTACAATGTATATGCCAAGTTTGTTCAAAATCAGTTTGGGTCTCAAGTGAAAAGGTATCACACAGACAGACACACAGACATCTTCTGTTTTATATATATATATATATATAGAGAGAGAGATAAAAATGGATATGTAGAGAGCAATGATCATATGCATCCTGAGAGAGTGGTCATTCTGTTCCAATTTACTTTTGATGTTATAAAAGGTCTTATTTTCTGTGCTACATCAACAGAGAAGTAAAACTATCTCTCACTGCACTAAGTTCATTCAGGACACAGGCGATTGTGGCTCTCCGCAGATTCCTTTTTTTATGTAATGTATTTGAGCTGGTTAGTTCTGGGTATGATGATAAACTACATCCAGCAGCAATGCCTCTGGTCAGAAGGTTTTGAGGAGCGTGAAATCACCTCTTAATTGCTCTTATCCCCAGGTCCACTTTAGGGTCCCAATCTATGGACAAATAGTTAACTCCCAAACTGTGGTTAAAACACTATGAAATTATGAAAAATACCAGCGATACATTTTCATAGTAAAAATATTACCAGCAATACATTTTTGGGAAAAAAATTACTAATGTTCCCAAGAAAATTAAGTTTCTGTACTAAGTGACCCATAAGGAGTTGATATTCCACTAAACAAATAAACACACAACCAAACAATGTGCTGGTGGTGTATTGAAATAAAGTGAAATTGGCAATTAAGTTTCACGTTCCGTCCTAGTCTGTTGCATTCACTTTGTAGTAAAGCCCTTGGAAAAAGGCATGAATCCATCTCATTAGCCAGTTATGGGTTAAATAGCAGGATAGACATGGCTCTCATGCCTTGATGTGGTAACCAGTCTAAGAGAAGGAATAATCCAAATTCCAAACTGTAGAGAAGACAACAAAAACACTACTACATCTATATTTTCCAAGAAGTCATGGCAATTCTCAGATAATAAAAAGGAAGCTATGGAGACCCATGACAGCTTACATCCTGAAGTTACATAGCATTTACAAATTATTCCCAGTAATATATTCTTCTACTAAACTCCTTTTGTAAAAATAATATATATTTTGTGCAAATTTCTTTTTTTTTCAATAAATGAGAATGGAAGAGTCACTGTCAAATACAAACAAAATTACATCATGCCTTTAATTGCAAGATAACACAGATATTCATCCATCAACAGATACAATTGGCCTGCATTCTTAGATTTTGCTATTAACTTTTGACCTCTCCAAAAATCAGATGCCATTTTGGAATTTTTGCCAATGCTGCCCCCAACCTGCTTAACATCGCTCTGTGACACATGATTTCCCACTTTTTAGAATCTTGGCTGTCTTTTGTTAGCCTGATGTTAGCTGCATACCTGAACTTGGCACGTTGATCTTTGGTCTTACAAAAAACTCAAGCAAGGCCGGTCATTTTGCTTAGAGATGCTTGCTCATGGCTTCTACACACTGTTCTTTTATTTTTGGCTTCTTTTTTTATGACAAAAACATTAGAGATTGCAAAGCAAAGGTCTAGAGTTAGATTTAAAGACAGAATGGAAATTAAAGGTCTATGGAAATAGATATTAATATTACTTATATGTAACATAATCAGACTAAAGAATAAGACATATAATACATGATATACACATAATACGATATAATACATGTTATACACATAATACGATATAATACATGTTATACACATAATACAATATAATACATATTATACACAATACAATACATATTATACACAATACAATACATGTTATACACAATACAATATGATACATGTTATACACATAAAGCAATAATTCTTTTGCCACTACTTAATTTAAAGACAATTTGATGAGGGTAGGTCCTTACTTTCCATACAAACATTTATTTTTATTTCATGGGTGCCTTTCACTTGATTTTGCAATTAATTTTAGTTATTCCCAAATTATTATAAAAACTGTTATTGGACAAAAAATTTGTCACAAAAAATCACGTAAAAAAAAAAAATGCCGAAAACAATCAAAGGAATGGAAACTTGAGAATCCAAAATTCCAGAAATGCAGGTCTGGATCCAACTCAGAATGTTTTTAATTTGCTCAAAGAGTCAGCCTGGTTCCAAAATGGTATGATATGTTGGGCTACAGCCTCTAGGAGTAAAGTTGAAAAAGTGTGACACACTGACATTGACATTTAATTATGTAGATTATACATATAATAAAATAATTTCCTGTGGGGTGATGGTTACTGTACCATGATTTTTATTTTAGAGGCTCTATATGAATGTTTCTTAACTTATAAGAAAAAAAAAATATATTTTTTAAAGCAAGGCAATAAAGCCACTAAAAGGCAAGGGGTTACTGAGTGTTAGAGAAAATGAAAAAATAAAAACACTATTAAGTAGATGGAATAATAAAAGAACAAGAATTAAGAAGACAATAGATAATGATTGATATGGCATTTAAACTTTTGAAGATCAAAGTTGACCGAGAAGAAAGAAGCTAAAAGAGTTCCACAAGTGAGAAATGCAATAGAAGAAACTGGTAGCATAGAAAATTATAGTTACATCTAGCCCTTTTACCTGTAAAATGATGAGATCTTGCCACCAATCTAGTAATGTGCTTAAATTCATAAAGTCTCAATACCATAGAAAAAATTTCATCTGAACAATTGCTATGAAAGTATTTATAGAAAAGGCACAGAAGCTATATTACAATGATAGGAAAGTGACTGAACCTGAGATGCCAGTTCAGGACCAACAACATTGCAGATTCTTTGCATTTTATTAATAATCTCTAAATATATAGCAGAAGCACCAAACTAGTAACCCCTTAGTTAGTTCTCTCCGATGATTAAGAAACGCATTAAAATTAACATACTTTTCCTCAGTTAATAACAGGAAGTAGATCATTTTTGAGATCAGCTGCGAATTTGAATTTTATTGAACTGCTCAGACTTACTATTATATAAAACAGAATATATGAGATCAATCAAAAAGTATTGGAACTAGTGCTATAATAAAAAAATTACAACACATATCAATTTGGCATTTAATCTCCTTCGAAGTAGTCTCTTTCTGAAACCACACACTTTATCCCGTGTCATTTCAATTGATAGGTGCAGTCCCAGAATTCCTGTTTAGGATAGTCAGCAGCTGCTTTGTTGTGTTCTGTTAGATTTCCTTGATATCTTGAAATCTTGTTCCTTTCAAGTGAAATTTGATTTTTGAAGAGGAAACATCCCAAGGGGCAAGATCTAGGGAATGTGGTGGTTGTTTTACCTGAGAAATTTTGTGATTTGCCAAAAAGTGCTGCTGAAGCCATGGCCATTGTCTGTGGTGTTTTGAGATGACCACACGCTACACACTTTCCTTCCAAGCACGGCTATAAACAATGGAAGTGAGTAAGAATGTTATATCTTGGCGTCTATGTTTGACTTAGTTCAAGGTCAGTTTGTGCCAAGCAGCTTCACTCTATATACTTTACCATAGCAACAATCCTGATACTTTTTGAACAGACCTCATATATGTAATGTATAATATCTATAATCAATAAATGTTCAATGGACTTATCTGATTGACCAACTTCAGAATATTATGTAAAGCCACTTGTCAGGGTCTGGCGCTTTGATAATTATTTAAATCTAATACATATTTATAAGATTATCTGACACTGACGAGCAACTTTATGTAAAACTCCGAAGTCTCTAAATAAGATATGTCCACTGAATAATTATTGATTTATTGAACATTGCTGTTCTAGTTCACTTTTGTACCACCACTTTTTCATGGTAGTTGATCTAATGAACTCTCAACCTTGGTACCTTGACTATGAATTTCAGAGTACTACTAGATTGATTACCAGGTCTTCACCTAGCTAATGTCTTACTGAGTAAGCTAGTATCATACCTTATACAGGGTGCTGTAGAAATATCTCCCACATTATGGTAAGGCACCATTGCCACTTGCACCATACATGTAACAGTTTCTGATGCAACTTGTAGTTAATATCTTACCATTATGTAGGAGGTATTTCTGCTGCACCATGTATATATAATGTATATATATTAAAAAGAAGAGAAGAGAGGTGCTGCAAACGTTTTTGGTTGTAATGTGGATTTATTTAGAAAAAATATTATGCTTTGTTTTACATAATTTTACGACACGTGTTTCTGGTTTCGCGACCGTCTTCAGGTAAAAGTGGAGATTTCCACATATTATTAAAAATAATTAATTTTTCCTCATGTTCAATGTTAAATATTCTTGATATGAGACATTTTCTGTTTGTGTGTTGGTAATCTGAATTTCTTTCTTGAATTGGCAATGAAGAGTTCTGCGCGAAGGGTCATAAAACAATTAAGGTTGGTCCAGCGAGATGATAAATTAGTTATCGGCATTTTATCTTTTAATGTTTTACTGACCCCTATGTGCTCTTGGATCTGTTTCCATTTTGGTGCGTTTCTGTCAGCATGCATGTATATATGCATGCGTATATTCCCCTCCATACATATACTGTCTTACTACGAGGAATTCGTAAACTTATTTGTACCTATACACGCATACACACACATATGCACATACACACCATCCCACCACAAGTAATCAGTACACACACACACACATATTTCCCAAGCTACATGGAACCAGTACACACACACACACACACACGCGCACTTCTTAAGTTGTCAACATCCGCATATACATACATAAATATATATCTCCTCGTGTCTCCCATATATGAGTGTGTGTCCATGTATGTGAGCGACCTGATCACTGTATTTGGTCACCCTGTGTGCATGTTGTGTGTTTTTTTGTGTGGGGTTACGATCTATTTAGTTCGGGTTTAAATTTGTCTATAAAGTTTTTTTCCTGTATTTGTAGATACGAGTAATTGTCTGTTGTTGGCTGATGCCTATATATGACTTCTTACATTTTGTGCATTTAAGTACATAAATTACATTTTTGGAGTTGCAGTTTAAGTTTTTATTTATTGTGAATGCTTTTTTTGGGTTTTCAAAAGTGTAGGAGTTTCCTTCTATAATGATGTCACAAACCCCACATCTTTTTTGTTGCATATTTTTTTATATATTCAAAGTTAAGCAATAAGTTAAGTTCTGAATGTAGATGGGGGTACATTTCTGAATATTATATTTTTCTTATGAATGAATCTGTGTGTAGCATAATTGCAATTGGTGCAGAAAGCGGAACATGTATGCAGAGTTCGAACTCCAGTACCACCAAAAATTTAGATAACCAGTATCTGTGAGTTGATCTCTCTGAACTTGTTTGCACAGCTCAGTTGGGGAGCAACTGACTTGTAACATTCAGTACCTCCAAAACCAAGCCATTAATATTTCATTATGACAGAACAGACTCTGAGTTTAATCGAGTCATGATGAATGGTTTTTCTCAAAGAGGTTCCTTTCCTGGAATGTTTATTGGGACACAGGCTCAGTCCAGACTTCAAGTGGAACACACATATACAAACCATTCACAAAAGACACTGGTAAAATGGCTGACTCTCTGTACTGCTCCAAGAAGTACCTGATTCTTTCTCACATGCTCCATCTCTTCAAAAGCTAGAAAAGACCAAAAAATGGAATATTACTGCTACACCTAGACCAGAACTACTCACTTTCCAACTCCAACAAAGTTTTGTATGGCTTTGTAAATGATAAATTGTTCTCCACCTTTCAATCACTTTCCCACAGACAAAACATTGCTAGTCTTTCACTATTCTACCACTATTTTCATGGTAGTTGTCCAGGCAAACTACATTGTTTGAATTCAAAGTTCTCCTTCTGGACAGGGTGCCAGCCAAGGCTATAGAGCTCCAATCTGTCCTGCTATTTACTCATAGTATGGGGTACGAGGAGAAAGAGTCAGATTCATACCTTTCCCAATGGTATGAGGGCATAAGTGAATTCCTCAATCTGAGCTGCTATCCATTAGTCCACCATATCTCCTACCAAAATATACACAAACTATAAACAATTAATTTTGAATGCTTTCTGTTCAATGATTTCTTTTTATTAGCCATAGTTAAACAATGTTGTGATGACTAGTTCTGGATGGGTATTGGTGTAATATTTGCAAATGCCAAAGGTTGTAAATAACATTGATTAATATTACCTGGCCAAATTGCATTGCACTATGATGAACACTGTGCATTTGTCGTAAGACAGTGATGAGGCCCCTGAAATTTTGCGCTTAAGTGGTAAATTGCCATTTCCACAAACTGAAAATGGGCATGCTTCAGTAGAAGCAAATCTGATTAAATCTCATCCTTATCTCACCCCCACTGAATCCCCTTCCTCACTGTTGCCGCAAGTTGTGCCTGAAAGATAACACATTTGATTCTTCGATCTAATAATCATCAGCAGTACCTCTCTCCCTTAGGACACTCCTTCTAATTCCTCCTCAGCAAAAATACTGAAACCAAAGACCTCCATTGTTCACCTGAAACTTTGCATTATTGTATCAACACTTCCCTGCATTAAGAAACTGAGTCAAATGGACTTTTGGATTCAGCTCATTGTCTGCTTTAAAGAACAAAGGAAGTTAAAAATAAATAATGCATAGCGCTCACTTAGTTGCTTATTCTTATTATCAGGCAGACCATTTATAACGATCTTCCTGCAAAAGCAAAGAAAGCCTCCAATGTTTCGTATCAGGCCTTACTCGGAAAGTAGGCCTGGAAGATTCTATGTGACCTTCCAATGGAGACTTGATACGATTACTTGTTTAACAAGAAAGACGCAAATCTCCTGTACTTTTAAGGAAGCAGATTGATATAACAAAAAGTAATCGTTCATACAACACCCGGAGCATAAGGACGGCCAGTGGAACCATTTGTGGATTAAAAATGAGAAAATGTCACACGATGGAAATGGAAAATTTGTAAGACTTCTTAAGTCACCATTGAGTGATTATTTTTTTATTTTTTTTTTTAAATGGAGATAAGAAACAGGAATGGTTCTTTTGTAATGTTAGGGAAGAAGTTAAATCAGAAAAAGAGGATTAAACCAGATCTCAGCTATGAAATGAGATTAACAGAACTTAGTCTAATAAAGGTGATTAGAGCAGCTTTTTTTTGAGGAGTTTCAATTTATTATTCAGGTCTTGAATGCTGGGAAGGAAATATCCCATGATGCTTGATCATTGAAACCATTAACCAAAATCCTTTGCTGTTCATTTCTCTTCTTTATATTTTTACTCTTTCTACCTCTTTCATCTTCCTTCTGTTTCTTCTTTTTTTTTTATTTTATTTTTATTCCTTTTTCTTTGTCATATTCTCATTTTTCCCCTTTCCCCCACATTTTATAAATACCCTCTTTCTTCATTCTTTTTTCTTCCTTCTTTATTTACCTTCTTTTTTTTCAATGTCTATCTTCCTCCCATCTCCTTATCTATTTCATCTTTTTTTTTTTGCTCTTTCCACTTCGTTTTTTTTTTCATTCTTATTCTGTTTTTATTTATGACATTTTTTACTCTGATACAGGCTTATCAAACATCTTTAATAATGTATAAATGTTTCCTGATCAATGCATATCATTCATTTGTATACTTTAAAAATGTTATACTCTGCGAAGCAAATATCAACATTGACTAATATAAAAATAATAATAATAATGATGTTGATGTGGAATAGGGTGTGGATGGTGGTGGTATTAAGAAGGAAGTGATGATAATGAGAAGAATGGTGATGGTGGACATGGTGATGAAGAGTAGGATGATGATGGAGATGATTATGATGCTAGTGATTGTGATGATGAAGAGTAGGATGAGATGGAGATGATTATGATGCTAGTGATTGTGATGATGAAGTTTTTTTTTCCCAAGGTTGATCTTAGTTTTCTCTGTCTCTCTTTCTCTCTCTCTTTCTATCTATCTATCTATCTATCTATATATATATATATATATATATATATATATATATATATATATATATATTATTTGGGCAGCGATCTTATCCTTTTTATACATGTTTTGTTAAAAATGATTGACAAAGTATTACAGTTAAGTTTTTCATTTAATTTTTCTTGTGCTCTTAGAATTTTTTTCTTTTCTGGATATAAATTATGTAGAAATTTTCCGAATGTTTTTGCTATTATTTTAGCCATTATCAAAGATGATTTTTACTTGTAACTGAATGTATGGATCGTTTTATATAAGTATGTAGAGTTATACGACTATTTAATTTTCCAGACACAGTCAGCACATTGCAGGTCATGTTCATAGTTACTGAGTGTTGCCTTTTTCTTTTTTTTATTAATAATTATTTTTAACCTTGTTTTACACGCGGATAAATATATTTGTATTGTCTTGAACTATTTTGTGGATATAGTTTAGTTGGTCTCTAAATGTGACATAATTAAACTATGGTCAGAGAGATGTAATGTGAGTTGTCTTGTTAGGCATGTAGTAGTATATCCAATATAATTATTTATGAATTTGTTTTGATCAGGCACACAGTTCCTTAAGAAACATGTGAATTTATAAATAATAATGGTTCTCTCTAATTTGAATCTTTGTGGGGAGTTATTATTGTTGATGATGAGATTAGTAGTTTTAAATTTTTCATAGTAGATAATTAATTTTAATTTTCTTGTTTTTGTCAACTGAAGTTCTATATTTCTTTGTATAGTTTCAAGGGAAGATTCATCCTGCTTATAGTTACCATCTATTTGATTTTTATAGAAAATGTTAATGCTATTGTTTTTATCTGTATATTCAGGGCTTCTGTTGGTTACCTTAGAAAAATAGTTTTCTCTTATTTGTCTTCTATTATGTTTTTAAAATGATGTACACATAATGACAAAAACATGCAGTTGTCGGCTTTAAGAAGGCTTTATTCAACTGAGAATACAAGGTTCACGTATAGTGTCCTTTTATAGTCCCAGTAAACAGAAATAGCTCTCTCAAAGAGAAGAGTAACAAAACAAGGGGAGACCACTCTTGATTATTCATAACAGTACATTTATCCATGCATGTACTCAAGAGGCTCTCAAGAGTGAAGATCCAAACTAGTTAATCCTTTTCATTATATATTTTCTTTCATTTTGCTTCACCTCTGTCTGGCGACAATTTTATTACCTTTGCCCTTTCCCTCTTGTTTGTTTGTTGTCTATAAGTGTGTCTTTTTATGCGGGCTGCATATATTCTAGTTGATTTGTTTAATGGCATATCATCTCTTTATGCATCATTTAATGTCCAAATTTAATTTTCTTTGGAGCTTTTTAAGTAATAAAAATATTATTCTGCTTTCACAATTGAATATATGGTAGATGATACTTAGCTTTTGCGAATATACATATTTGTGTGGACATGATTACTAGAGGCAGTGATATGTGTGTTTTATGTTGTAGTCTTGTTGAAGTTATGCAGTCTGATTTCTGTAGGATTTTATGTGGATTAATGTCATGAAAGTTCATGTTTGTTTTGTTAATTTTTTTTTTGAGGCTTATCAACCATTATGGGTTATTTAATGCCAAAATCTAAATAATTTGAACACAGTTTAATGGCTTCGACTGAATATATTTTGAACATAATTGTATGCATTGAACTACAGATAAAATGTATTGTTGGTTATATATTGTCAGTCTTTTTTTATATAAAAATATTTTTATACTTTCATGATGTTTTTGTTTGGCAGGCACTATTTGCCCATAGCTGGGACTCTGACAGGTCCCACCTGGGTCAGGGTAGTGTTGGGAACAACAGCAATTAAGAGGTGGCTTCAGGCTCCTCAAAACCTCCACATATTTTAATGTCCATTTTTTTAGGAATAATAAAAGTTGTTCAATACTTATTAATAATAGGAATAGTTATACTATTGTTATAATATAAATATTTAATAATAATAATAATAATATATGCACTACTGTTGACAGAATTCTTGTGTTTTCCAATTCCAAATTGAATCAGTTTTTAAAAATCTTGTTTGTATTCCTCTTTTGTTTGTATAGAAAGTAATTTATGCTGAGATTATTCTTTTATAGCCTCTCTGCTTTATTGTAAGAATTTTAATTTGGTATGAATGTGGCTAGGTGCCAGAAGAGAATAAAATTAAAATTCTTTATCTGATGTCATGTTCCTTCAAGATGTAGCCAATTATGGTTGGGTACAAATTCCTTTCCTGTGAATTGCTATTCCTTCTTGGTAAAGATATTGGAGTGGTTTCCTGTTTCTTTCTTCATAGTTTTGACTTCAGAGTAATTCTTCTCCTAAATTTGTTGTCAATAAAGGCTAGAAAGCAGTCTACCCTGTTATTTAGCCTTTGAGAGAGGAAATGGAGCTATGCTCTTTCCCAGGGCATTCACCTAAAAGGAAATGCAACTAAGCTGACTCTCCAAATCTCATTTTCTGTGCCAACAGAAGTAAGTCATATAACCTGAGTCACCCTCAATCCAATTAAGAAGTAAGTGGTCCAAAAAGAATGTGTGGCTAGTGTAACAGATATCAGCCTAGAATGTGAACTAAGTAAGTCAAGTTCAAATTCTAGTCTAGATTCTTGTGTTCACTTTTCGTCTAATGCTCTTGGGAATGGTTAGAAATCCATCTCTTCATTTCAAAAGCTATAGGTTAAACAGCAGGGTAAATTGAGGTCTTTAGCCTTGGGTAGCAAACAATTTAAGTTAAGGAAAACTCAATTCCAATCTGTGCAAAAGGCAACAGGAAACCACTCCACTATCTTTCCCAAGAATGCATGGTAGTTCACAGATAATAAAAAAATGCAATCTGTGGAAAGCCATAATTGGCTATCTTCTGAAGTGATATATCAAAGTAGCCATATTGAGAGGGAAAAAGAAAAGCTAAAACAGATACGAATATGAGATAGATAATTTCCTTTGTTTTGAGATGAGCAGGACTGAAAAAGTTTTAAAAAACATGGCAAAGCACAAAAAGAGTTAGGAATAGAAATGTCTATTTTTCCTACAGGTCAAAATTATTATTAGCCTTTTTGATAACATTAAAATAAGTTTTAGTTGACAAAACCCAAAAAAAAATCCTTCAATTTTGCATTTCTCTTTGAGGATATGTGTAAAAATTTGTTGTAGTAATATGAAAAAAAGAAACTAGTCATTTATTCAGTTATCATTGTACAGTGTGAAGGTCATCATGATAAATTTATTTTTTTATTTATTTTAAATATGATTTTGTTTTTAGATTTAGAAATTAATGGCAATCCTATATAGCATCCAAAATTAATGGCAATCCTATATGGCATCCAAAATTAATGGCAATCCTATATGGCATCCAAAATTAATGGCAATCCTATATGGCATCCAAAATTCAATGTTAATATTCTCAGTTCCATTAAATAGTTTCCGTCATGTACTACAACTGAGCAAGTGTTTTTTTTTAACCTCATGTCCTTTTTAAGCTAAAAAAGAAAAAAAAACATTCAGAGTGATGTATGAATTTGAACAATTTAAGGATGCTATGAAAAAAAAGAAGACAATCTATATAAATAAATG
Source organism: Acanthosepion pharaonis (assembly GCA_903632075.3). Taxonomy (NCBI): domain Eukaryota; kingdom Metazoa; phylum Mollusca; class Cephalopoda; order Sepiida; family Sepiidae; genus Acanthosepion; species Acanthosepion pharaonis. The sequence continues at coordinate 1,993,706 of CAHIKZ030000280.1, read as the reverse complement.
TGAATTTCAATATGTCACACTTTTTCCACTTTACTCCATAGACCAACATACCATTTTGGAATCGGGCTGACGCCATGAGCAAATTAAAATATATTCTGGGCCAGATCCAGACCTGTAATCCTGAAATTCTGGATTCCAAAGTTTTCAGTACTTCGATTGTTTTGGGCGATTTTTTTGCAACAATTTTTTTTTTGTACGATAACAGTTTCTATAACTTGAAAATAAATTTGGGTATAATTGAAATTAATTTCAAAATCCAGCAAAAGTCACCCATGAAATAAAAATAATTGTTTATATTGAAAGTAAAGACCTATGTACATTAAATTGTCTTTAAATAGATTGGCATCAAAAGAATTAGTGTTTAACTTTTAAAAGCTAAGCTTAAATAGTAATGCAATACTTAATTAATGCAGCAATAAATCTAGAGTTCTTCTGTAGTTTATTGTTACCTATCACAGTATGCCTTGCAAAAAGAAATCTCTGCAAACAGAGGACCAGATGGTAATCAAAAGAGCTTAAGTCTGCAGCAAGGAAAAGAAAGTCGCATGCAAATGAACACCAAGATCAAACAGCAGCCAGGAGAGCTTCCTATGCTGAGAATATGCAAAGACTCACAAACTTCTGAACAAGCACTAGGCCCAATTAAGAGCCCTCCACAGAAGCTAGCATAAATGCCACCTGATAGGGCAGCTTTTAAGCTAGTTTTTAAATAAGACCCCATAAGAAGAGGTATTATAGCCATACACTAGTTCTCATAGAATCTCTGAAGTTAATCTCCCTTTTACTAATAGCATTAATTACAGAGGTTCTACATTAATAGTTAGTATTATTGAACTTTTTGCTTGTGGAACTCTCTTCCAGCTTCTTGCTTTCCAAGAAAATTTTGATCTTCAAAAATTTAAATGCATGTTTGGATTCATTTACCTAGGTTTGAATTGCCATCTGAGTGTTGGGATTCCAAGAATTTAGCAACAACAACAACATCTTTTAAATGAAACATAAAAAAAGTTTATTTTCTGAAAGAAAAGTGGAAGCAGAACATCAGTTGAAACAACATTTATATATTCTTTTCAAAAATATACAATGACAATAAAATTTTCCTTGCCTTGAATATCAAGTAATTAAGTGTTCTTAGTGGGGTGTGAAATGTGGGAACAGACTTACTTTATGATGGTAAACCTAATGTGTTTGTGAGTTCGTCGACAAAGGTTTAGTAGGCAGTTGCTGGTTAATCCCTTCTGTTGTGTGCATGGACAAGGCATGTGTGCATGCACACACATGTAGACCAAGCTACCCTCTCAAACTGGTTTGACCTCTGAGAAGAAGTATGCTTTTATATACATATATATATATATATATATATATATATATATATAATAAAAAACTTAAACACTAATATTCCATGGTCATAATTTATATTTGTAATTTATTAGTGTTTAAGGCTTTTTATTATATCCTTACTCTGTCCTAGACATTGAGTTCTACCTGGATTCTTCCTCTTGGAATTTTTTTTTTTTTAAAAATATACATGTATGGGTATTTATATATTTTGCATATGTATGTATATTTTCCACTAATATTATATATATATATCGGGGGGTTCAAAATCTAATTTCACAGTGAGAACTTTTTGAATACAAAGTTTTCATTAGTTGGAAAATAATTTAACACTGTCTTGTAAAAATTTTGTTCTCACATTTACAGGAATGGTGAAGAAAGTTATTATTTTATAATTGGTCCAAAAATAACATGTAGGAGGTATGCAACTCCATCTGCCAGTATTTTGGTAGTATTTGCATTGGAAATTATTGTTTATCAAAGAAACCTTCTGATGGGTTTTCATTGGTTAAAAAATATATATAGGATTTAATTCTTATATGCAGCATCAGTTGTCATCTTCTGTTTTCTTTATTCCTATTCTTTTATTGCTTTCAACTTCCTGTTTTCAATTGAGTCTAGAAGCTATGGAGGTTACTTGGAATAATTGGGATGAAGAAGGAAATGAAAAAATATCTGACTGTGCTTCCCAAAAATGGTTTAACTGTTTCAGTGGGGATGATTTGTCTTTTAGATCAAAGCCCAGAAGTGGACGACCATCAGTTGTCAGTTATAATGCTTTTGAATGAAAGGTAGAGAAGAACTTGACCAAAAGTTCTTCAAAACTTCTCAAAGAGCTATGTAAACTAATGGCTGTCAAAAGGAAATTTGTAAGATAATCTGGAATTTTGACATTAAGACTGATGACCCAATCTAAGCAAGATGGCTGGATTTGACATTTACAAACAAGGAAAAAGAGGATTTACCAGAGTGTAGAAATGTTTGTAGAAAGTAAAATAAAAAAAAAGCAAAATATTGTCAAAACTTGCTTGGGAGCTAATAACAATCTGGAACAAATAAGTCTAAGTCATGCCTATAATAAGGAGAACATTTGGAACTAAAACTGATATTTGATAACTTTTTATTTTTTTCTTACAGTAAGGTAGAGGGTTATGTCAGGAGTGGAAAATAATGGTTGACCCTAGCTTTGAACAGGTTAAGATTGTAGTGATCAGAAAAACATCCTTTTGGGAGTCGGTTCCACAGAGCAGTGGTTGGCAAGAAGAAGGTAATCAAGTGGAACTTACTTCTTACCAAGGGAATATGGAAGGAATGTAGCTAGTTTGCAACTTATGTAAGTGGCATGACATGTATTTGCTGTGAAGGTTTGTATTGGTGGGACCAGGGAATGTAATTTGTCTGAGCACTTTGTGTGGAAGTAGTAACAGGCTTGCCACATCCAACCAGTGGGAGTTACTATATTTTAAATATGCATTTTAAACTTTTATTTTTACAAGAAATAGATAAAAAAAACACACTACATCTTATATACAAAATTGAAGTCCCTCCTGTAGGTTAATTTTGTCTCCAACAATACTATAACAAAAATTTTATTTCAGATATTATTTCTATCTTACCCAAATTCATAATAATATTATTTACTTAAATGACATGCTGAGTGACTAGTAAATATATTGAAGTTAAATTTTGTTTTATATTAGAGCACAGCACAGCAAGAAAGTGATACTAAGCAAGAAATATGCAAAGACCATTCTACTCTGTCATGACACTCATTTTGATAAGGATATGCCAGTTATATTAATTACAGCTAAATGTGCAAAAGACTGTGAACTGTTTTGATAAAAGACTCGCATAACATTGCAAGTAAGGTCCAGTTTGAAATACTTCAAGGTCAGGTAATCCAGTCTGTTCAAGAACAACACTCTCAACCCCAGGCCATTCTATTCCACTACTGCTCATAAACAGATATGCAATTATTATTATTAGTGGCATTACTGTAAAAAGAATTATCATAATTACATCTAAATTTTTATACGGTCGAATTGATATAAAATACAGATTTTATTGTAACCTAATTATGTACAATAATGGATCATATGCAATATAGATGAACAATTCAATTTGAAAAATTTTAAAATAAATACAGTCACTCAGTTACGTGCCATGTGTGATACACACTTAGGCAATCATGTATCTTTCGATAGATGACTGACGAGGCAGACTTTTTCCTGCAGTAGGTTGCCATTTCTTTCTGTGGTAGACCAATTGCCATCCAAGGCTAAAGAACATGGTCTGTCCTGCTATTTATCCATAGCTGGGGGGAGAAGAAGAGGATTCCTACCTTTCCCAAAGGTATTAGCACATAAGTGAATGTAATGGATTTGACTGGAATTCGAACGTGGCTCTCCAATTCCTCAATCTGAGAAGCTATCCATTACTCCACCATGCCTCCTCCTAAATACAATGTATCTAAATACAAATTAATAGATCATTCATTCTTAAATAAATCAACAATGTTTTGTGGCCATTTTTAACATCGAGTTGAGATTTTTCTTGTTAAAAAGTTGAATAAATTTAACACTTTCAACATCATTGATAAAAAAAAATAGTGAATTTTATACAGTATTTTTGAGACTTAACGTGAGAAGAAGACATTCATGGATTTGTATGAAAAAAATAAAGAGTCCAGAATGGATATTAAAAGTTTTTCATCCTTTAATAGTCAGTTGTGCTTATTTTATTTTATAATATATATAAATGTAGGTAAAAAAAAAAAAAGCAAATGTTGATAAGATAGTGGGGGTCACAAAGCAATGCCTGGAGCCCCCAATCAGACTCCCCACTTGCGGTTGGGGGATTCTGGTGTAGTATGTGGCGGCCCTGATCATGACAAAGTACTGGTGACATTCACTGGTACTAGTTGATCAATCATAGTTAAATATGCCTCAACATAATCAATCCTATCATTAGCAGCTGAAATTAAAGAAAAAATAAATGTTATGGTAAAACCAAGACCACAAAAAGTGATCTTGGGTAAAACCCTAATTGGGAAATGTAAAAGCCATATAAAAATATGTCCGTCATATGAAATGACCAAAAGAAGAGTGAATGGTGAAGGGGTGCATATGTTTACATTGTGATTTCTTGTTTTATATCCAGCTGTACTGATAGCGTGTTTTTTATATACATTAATTTTTTCTGTATGTTGCAACCTAAAGAAGGTTACTGAATAGAATAATCACACAAAGGTTGGTAATGAATGATAATAATTAGGATAAGAACAACACATATAAGATTCGCCAGTGGCATATAGTAGTCAACTGCTAAAAGTGAGTCAAGTGAATGCCATAATGAATCTCCAACTGCAGACCAACATACAGTATTTACTACTTTTTTTACGTGAATGGGGACATACTCATTATCATCTGTAGGTATGCTACAACGCAGTAGATGCCCAGTGTGTTGTAATGTCTTATAGCTCAGAATTAAAAATTGGAGAGCCGAGTTCAAATTGCAGTCCAGTTTGTTACATTCACTTATGCACAAATACCCTTAGGAAAGACATAAATCCATCTCTTCTCTCCACAACTATGGGTTGAATAGTGGGACAGACTGGGTCTTATAGCCTTAGTTGGCAACAAATCTACTGCAGAATGAAATGGCAATATACTGCAGGAAAATATTCTGCCAAGTCAGTCATAAAGCAAAAGAGATATGATCAGCCAATTGTGTATCACGTATGGCACTTAACTGATTGGATGTTTTCTGCTATACTCACATCTAAAGTACTTTTTGTCATGTTTTGTAATGTACAGACAGCTTGTATGTGGTTACCCCACCTTGTCTGTTTGGGCAGTGGTCCCCAATTTTTTTTGCCAGACAGACCAGTGTCATGCAAGACAATTTTTCCATGGATGGTGGGTGGATTTGGTGTCAGTCACAGATATAACAAAACACCATAAAGAAGACGACAATAGTCAATAAAATGGAAAACAATGTTTATTCTTTCTGTGCAGCCAGTACCAAATGGTCCATGGACCAGTACTAGTTCACTGCCTGTTGGTTGTTGACCGCTGTAGGGGACTTAGTGATTGCTAGGTAGCATTGTACAAAAGGTTTGGACACACACACTCTGTCTTCTCTCTCAAAATATCTGCTGTAACTCATTCTCCAGTATTAATCACCAGAAATCAAATGTGATCATTCAAATGCATAATATAAATATTTCATAGTTTTTTTAGAACTTTTTTTTTTTTTGCAATTAAATAATCTACAAATATTATGAAAATAATTTTCTGATTGCACCACAACACAGACTGTTTCTAATGTAAATGTCTCACCCAGTTGTGTTTTCACAAAAATTTCTTTCTCTTTTATTTTGCAGGAACAAAGTAATCAAATTAAATTTAACAAATATTGCAGATAACAACCACGTAAGTAGACAAATATCTTTTACTTATCTTGAACAACTTTCTTTTTGTTGTACTTTGTAAATTTTGCAATGGCCAAGTGTGCAAGATATATTAAACACATTTATTTTTTTTTTTAATAAAAACATTTCAATTATTTTTCCAATAAGATGTTTTTACTGAAACAATGAAAATAATTTAAACCATTGTGAATATTATGAATGTAAGAAAAAAAAATGGAAAAATAACTTTTTATAGTTGATATCGTTTGTATTGTCATCTGAACACAAAAGAAAATCATTTATTACTGAAGAGGTCATTGGTACAAGAAACAACAGTAAAACAAGAGATTAATAAACACTTGTGTTCTTTACTGTAATTGTGGAAGAGCAATAAACTGAGAGTCATAAGGTGTGGAATTTTACACTTACAAAATTGGAAAATGCTATTGTAATTCAA
>CAHIKZ030000280.1:1915000-1982500 GCA_903632075.3 Acanthosepion pharaonis | reverse complement strand
TAACAAATTTTGTCTGATAAAGGATGAAATGCATCCCGGATAAACTTTTTTCTATTTTGTCATACAATTTCCCCAAGATATATATATATATATATATATATATATATATATATATATACATATACAAAACACACCCATAGAAGCCCCTGTATACAAAATACAAATAGGTATGAAATCAACAGATATATGTGTGTGTGTGTTTGTGTGTGTATGCTAAGCAGTATATATTCTTTAATAAAATTTCAGTGATCTAAGCCAGTAGACATTAATTTTGTGTATGTAAATAAGAACAAATTTCATTCTCAGATGTACTTATTAAAATAATATTTATAGTAATAAGAAATATCTACCTACCTATATCTATAATTAATATATATATATATATATATAGAGAGAGAGAGAGAGATATAATATAATATACGTATATATATATATATATGTATGTATGTATGATATTTAAGAAGTAAGTATTTAGCCAAACAAGTCAGCAACTGAAATTACTTGAACTCATAATGATGGAGGAGAAACAGAGCTTGGAAAAATTAACCCTAATAGGGTATATTGAGGACAAAAGAGAAGGCTCTTTCCCTGTTAAGCTTGTGTGAATGGCTGGTAGAACTGAAAGCAGGAGGCTTGGCAAAGAGAGAAACACTGCTGAGGGTCACCAGGGATTTGAGGTTGTGAAGAGCCATGATCACTCATGTTCTGAAGTGACACAACGTACAGAAGAAAATACATAAAATCTGAAAGAGGCAGATGATATTTTTGGGAGACATTATGAGGAAAGAATGCTTGGAGAATTTGACACCCATAAGATATATAGAAGGCAAGAGGAACAGAAGGAAACAGCAAATAATCTAACAAGCTTGTGTAAATGGATGACAGATCAAGGAGTGAGAAGAATAGTAAAAAAGCAAATATTGCTTAGAGCTACAAAGCATAGGAAGTTGTGGAGAGCAATGATCGCCCATGTCTTGAAGGAACATGGTGCATAAAAAAAATAAGAACACTTTTGAGTTGCAATGTAGTATTAATCTGATTCTAACCTGATATAAACCAGGTAAGCAGCTTCAGGCATGATCAGTACTTAGATAGTTGTCTACTTAGATACAACAGGTAATGTAAGCGGTGCCAAATGAAGTAAATCTAGAAGTGCAAATAAAAATGGCAAACAAAGAAAATGACACCCTGTAAAATTCTTAAAGATTGCTGACATCAAAAATTGTAAAAATTAAATTGAATAAAAAATAAAAATAAAAAATATGCCCCACAGCCAAAGTAAAGATTTTGAAAGACATTGTTTTAACTTTACATAATTTTCAAGTCAAAAAGATGAAACCTGTAGATTAAAACAAAAATAATTTCAAGAATTGCCACCAGAGGGAACTTTATATTTCCTCCAAGTCATCTGCTACAAACTCCCTCATTCATGCATACTGGAGATGTCATCATCTTCAATCATTATAATCATCATCATTATTTTTCATTATCTTCTGCCTTAGCCAGTTTTCCTTGAGATCAAAACCAAAAACAACAAAAAAAAAAAAAAAAATGAAGTAACAAATTTTACCAGTGATTCATGATGTTCAAAATGTCTGCCAGATCCAGTCTTGCATTCAATAAGGCTTGAGGCTTGGGTATTATTTTTTTTGTCCCCCTCTGATAAGCATCTTGAGAGACAATGAGAGACTATGCAAATGAATGTGAAATCCCCTGGGCTCAGAAATATTCAAGATGAATGATGGTTATGCATTGCTTGGAAGGTAAGCAGTGTATCTATATGTAAATTGTATGATGTTTAGTTATAAATTCCAGTTTTTAGGGGAAAAATGGGGATTATCTGATTTTATGCACACACGCATAAACAAGTTTGTACATATGTATGAATGCATGCATGATAGAAAAGGTGAAATGGCTTTCTTTGTAATTTTGTATACCCTAAGTATTTCCCCTACAAAAAATAAACACATATCCTGCTTTTGGAAATTATGAGGCAACTCTGAAATTCAATATTTTTCCCTTAACACCTTGACAACATGAACACAATCTCTGTCCGGATTACAAAATTTGATGTCTGCAAAATAATTTAATAAAAATACCTACACAGAATCTGAAGATACTATTATATAAAAAAAAAAAATTGTTTTGCTAAAAAATAATAAACCAGAGTATTCTGGGAAGATAAAAGTCCTCTTTTTTTTTTTTTTTCTTAGGCAAGAAATCTTTGCAATTAACAAGGGATAAAACATTAATAATAAATTAAATTTTTTATTTGTCTATACTTAAAATGTGAGGCACAGTGGAGTAATGGATAGTGGCTTAGATTGAGGAGTCAGAGAGCAGAGTTCGAATTCCAGTTGAATCCATTGCATTCACTTATGTACTAATACCCTTGGTAAAGGTATGAATCCTCTTCTTCCAATTCCCCCTGCCCCAACTGTGGGTAAATAGGAGGACATACCGGGTTCTATAGCCTTGAATCCCAACTGGTCTACCGCAGAAAGAAATGGCAACCTACTGCGAAAAAAAGCCTGCCTCATCAGTCATGTATCGAAAGATACATGATCGCCTAATCATGTATCACGCATGGCACATAACTAACTTACTGACTTAAAATTATTATGCATCAGCACTTTCCATTGGTCCATTTTTGCTATTTTATATATATATATATATATATATATATATATACATATTTTTTTTAATCAACTCAACCTAAGCAAGGTGATAATGCTGCTAAGATGCAAAGGGCTACTGAGAGTGAAAGAGAATGAAAAGACTTTAGAAGAAAATTGAAACCCAATCCTAAATAGGTGACAAAGGGATAAACCTACTGTTTTTCAAATGACTCAGAAGGATTGTTGAATTGGACGATAGTTGATTCACATCACTCCCTGGTCTCTTGAACAGGAGTAAAGGTTTATCCCTTTTTTCTTTAGAATCTCATTTTTGTTACTTCAAGTCTCTTTTTCATCTTTGAGGGGATTGTCCAGTATTCACTGCCATACAGTAAGACAGATATCACATAACAGTTCTGTAATTTTTTCCTTGTTTCTAACAAAGTTTTTCTGTTTCTCAATACTCTTAGCATTTGGAATGTATCTTTGGATTTCAGTGTCACACTTTCTGTCCTCTGTTAGAACACTTTCCAGTTATTTCAAATTTTTGTACTTGTTTAATTTTCGTATCCCCTACCTGTTCTCTCCATGTCACAATAGATAGGTAGGTATGTATGTATGTATGAAGCCATTGTTGGGGAAGTAAACCAGCTGTTTTATAACATGGGATTTCAATTTATCATAAAAGATTAAGAAGTCGACTAACAGATACCTTCATCGATCTACTTAGAGATGATACTGGAATTAGAAAAAAAAGAAGAACTGGGTATGACAGATATGATTGGAAAGATGGGTCATATGTGTTGATTTGAAAAAAGAGGTTTTAGGTAGCTAACATTTACATCATGGCGAGGTACCCAGTTGTTGTGGCTTTATACTAAAGAAAATAAATGAAACTTTTATTAGATTTCCAGTAGTTTAATGTATCCTCAGCATCCTTCTGTAGAAACATATTTCTGTTACTTCAAGTCTCTTCTTAATCGTTGAAGAGATTGTCCAGCATTCACTACCATATAGTAAGACAGGTGACCTATAACAGTTCAGCACTCTTTTCTTTGTTTCTCAAGCTTTTGAAATGTATCTTTGACTATCCCAATGCGCCTTTGGATTTCAGTGTCATACTTTCCATCCACTGTTCAAACACTTCCCAGAAAATTTCAATTTTTGTACTTGTTTGATTTTGGTATCTCTGATTTGTAATTTGCATTTTGGATTAAACCTTTTGATGTAATGAATATGCATACACCTGGGTTCCCCCTCACAATAATATGATTGGCTGGTGTCAGCCATAAATACAGACTGATGTGGATGCCTATTAGCTATGCCTATAGTCTTCGCCTATTGCCTATGCTGAGGACCAATCCATTACGGTTACCTGCTAGATTGTCCTACTCGGTTACAGTAGTCCAAAACCACTTTGCTACTTTGAACAAATATATCCCTTTCTGGGACATATCACCTTTTTTTGCTAACAATCATATGTTCTGTCTTCATGCAGTTGATATTTAATCCTTTTTCTATTGCATTCCTTTACTACATTTCACTTTCTCCTAGTCTGTTTAGCAACCAAAGAAAGAGAATCCATTCTACCATGCTATTAAACCATAGTTGGTCTTTTATAATAGAAGTGCATGTTATATTAAAGGAATTGTATTGGAGTGTCGCCTCCTCCATTATTCTGAATTCAGAGTCTTCCTTCTCATCATTTATTTGCCTTTCCAAAGTTGAAGAACCATTTCTGAATTTCTGGAGAGCTGGAGAGATGAATTCCTGCCTTTCAAAAGGGTATTAGTGCAAAAGTAATTCCTCAGCTCAAATTGAACTCTGGATTCAATTTTTCATATCAACCACCATTATGCTTCTTATTGATAAGAGTGTAGGTAAACAATGTCTCTATCAGTTCTTCATAGAGCCTTGCAGGTAAACTTGTTTGTATGCTGAGCATAACAAATTGATGATAAAATCAAGTTAAATATACCTTTATATTTTGGCATGTGTTTCTCTTTATTTAATGCATTATTGTGCATCTGTATATAAAAAAAAAAAAAAAAAAAAACAATCAAATCATTTCATTTCCATATTTTTTGGACATCTGCAAAAAAAAAAACCTTCATATTCCAGCAAGTTTTCTCTGTTGGAAACCTACCAAGTGTCATGATGGTTCTCACTTTGGGATCTACTGTTTTGAAACATAACAAAGTGCTATCTGGTATTCAGTCAGTTTGCCCAAGGAGAGAAGAGCAAGAAAGAGAAATGCAGCCAATAATCATATTATTAAATAAACCGAAAACGGAGACAGAAAGAAATTGAGGACATAAAAATGAAATAAAGTTTTCTAGGGAAGAAACAAAAAAATGTTTGTATTCTTTCACTTACTTGGAGAACATCTTATTTAGTTTTTGGTTTTGTGATATTTCTGATTACTTTTGTTGCATGGGTTGTAAAACACAGGCAGGAAAAAGATAGACAAAATTGTGACAAATTCTTTTGTCATTACTTCATTATTTTTCTTTCAGCAAAGCTTATAACATTAGGTTTTTTTTTTTATATCATTTAGAAAAATGAGAGGGGGGAGGGATATGACTGACTTGTCAGGTTTCTCGGATTTGATTTTCTGCAGATGTTTAGACCAGAGAATAATTATCCTAAGGTTTGAAGAAGAGTAACTTTGGAAAAAAAACCTACTTGAAACACTGTTAAATCTACAGAAAGTGTTTACGATTTCCATCTTACTAGAAATCTGTGGTTTTCTACATTTTTTAATGTATTTTGCAATCATATAATCTTGCAAATGGATACACATTAATGGTGTCAGTATATGCCCTGGAGTGTAATTTCTGTGATTGGGTGAAAATTAGTGATTTTTACTTGCAAAATTTACATATCAATAAATGTGCTTGCTTGTTAAGTAAAACAATTAATATTTATGTGTATTAAGCAACAAAATAATTATTTAGTTGTATTAAGAGAATCCATATTTACTTGTTAGACGGGCTTGAACAATGTGAGGGTAAAAGATCTTAAAATATGTGTCACACATATAAAGACAAACTTATAAATAACCTAGAAAGAAGACAGAGGAGACAAGGATAATAAAATAAAGTAAACATAAACAGGTGCAGGAAAAGGATACACACACACACACACACACACACATATATATATATATATATATATATATATATATATATATGAGGAGACATGGTAGAGTAATGGATAGAACCTGGGATTGACAAATCGGAGAGCCAAGTTCAAATTCCAGTCAAATCCATTACATTCACTTACATGCTTGTGAAAGGCATGAATCCTCTTCTTCTCCTCCAGCTATGAGTAAATAGCAGGACAGACTGGAATTTAATGCCTTGGATGGCAACTGGTCTAGGAGAAGGACAACTCTGAATTCAAAACCTGCGTATGTTCATTTGGGGATCTTGTGGCATGTAGTACACCAGATCTCTGTATTCGTCTATTCAAAAAGTGGTTGGTTCTGCAGAAAACCTTCATCACTATAATCAAATTGCTGGTGTTGGGCTGTTGGTTCCTAGGAACTGAGCTGCTTGACCCTCATATGTTAAAAATGAAGGGAGAGTCCAGCATACATATATATACATAAAACGCATAATTATATACCTTATATATATATATATATATATATATATATATATATATATATATATACATCTTTGCTTGAAGATGAAATGGAACTAAACACCTCAATTTAACTTAATTTTAATAGTTATTTGGATGGTTTCGGCTCTCGTTTTTGAAACATGAGAACTCTTATGTAGCAAAGGAATCATATTTTTAAACAAAAATATTATTATTATACATATATATATATATATATATATATATATATATATATATATATATATATATATATATAAGGTTAATGGTCAGAGTTGAAACCATCCAGAAAAGAGTAGAATTAAAAAGTGCTCAATACACGTATGAAAAAATAAAATAAAAATAACATGTAGAGCTTTTAACTTTAAAAATCAGGAGATCAGTTGAATACGTGGTCTTGATTTCAACCTTATGGTCTTATCGGGCGATTTTTAAAGGAAACAAAAAATTGCCCAATGACACTGTAAGGTTGAAACCAAGGTCACATATTCAACTGATCTCCTGATTTTTAAAGATATATATATATATATAAAAATATATATATATATATATATATATCCAGTCAAGTTTTCTTAAATTCAGCCAACAAGGTTGGTTTGTTAAATTCTTATGGTAGTTTTCTAGATTGGTTGTTAGTGCTATAGAGCTCAGTCTCTTCTGCTATTCAACCATAGCTTGTAAAGAAAAGTGATGGATTTCTATCTTTCCAGGGGTATTTGCGTGAAAGTGAATCTAACAACCTCAGCTGGAATTGGAACTCAACATGCCAATCACACTTTGAGGGCCAATAACTGTTGCTTTGTGGAACAGACTCCCAAGATGATGCTTTCTCAACCTCTACAATCTTAACCTCTTCAAGTCTAGTGTAGCAATTATCTTTCCCACATATCCACATAAACTGCGCCCTTACTCTTACCACTCAACTGTCTTCAGTAAACCTCTACCTTGAGTGGCATTTGGGCCTTCTATAGGATGAAAATAAGTAAAAAAACTATACAATTATGTATCTGTGTCTGATTCCAGTATAAGCATACAGGGATTGGAAATTCTCAGTCTACATATGCTTGGATTGAATAATAACATAAGCTGATAGCAGAAATAGCATTCTTCAGACATGGTGCAACAAAGACAATAGAAAGGTGTTATTTCAGAACTAACACAATTGGCTGCCTGATGTTGAAAGCAACAAATTGAGTATTTTCCTTTTACATTTTATGTTAGCCTGTCAGATAGTGAGTACACATCCAGGGTGTTCCTTGCACACACACATACCCCCCCATCAATAGGATGCAGATCATTACAGCACAGATGTGGCAAGTGCAGGAAATACGGAAATATGCATTCCCCTCCTTTTTTTATTTTTACTTGCTTTTGAAAATTGTAAAAGAATAAAACTAAAAACTTTTAATGTAACATTTGCAGGAGTTTGAATTAATTGTGTCAGTGTCAATATCCAAGGAAGATTTTGAGTAAAATGGTGTTGTCAGGTTGGGTGTGTCTTTATGACACTGATTTCTGGGTGACGGATGTGAATTGAAAAAGAATCAATAAATCAGCTGGGGGTACCTCACACTAGATTATCAGTTAACTAGCTTTTCATGCATGATAATTACAGCTATAATGAATTCAGTCCTCATTGGGTGCCACACTTTGTACTCTGCTAAGTAAAGACTTGCTCTATTGCCTGTTCCCCTAGTGAAGTATTTGTTTCCTCAGTTTAAGTTTGGCACAAGGTCACAATAAAGAACATAAGGGGGAATGATCTCGGTAAGACTAGCTTCCACAACTCTGTGATAAGGCAGTGACTCTATTTTTAATAAAAAAAAAAAACAATCATATTTTTTATTATTCACTGCTTTTTTTTCTTACAGTAAGCTTCACTCTGTACAAGACCAGAGGGCCACTCAAGGTAGAGGGTTATTTTAAAGTGCAGTTTGTACTGATAGGAGGCGAAGATAATGGTTAACTCTAGACTTGAACATGCTAAGATTGTAGTGATCAGGGAAACATCCTCTTGGGATATTAATATTAAATTTTGTATGGGACACCCAGTGTGAATCAAAATCATTGCTCATTAGTAATGATTAACCAGCCTTGCTAATCATTATCCTACGGTTATTGTTGGTTGATTTTACAGCATGCCAACCCTTATTTACATTATTTTCATTTAGACTATTGTCCTAATCTTGATTGTTGTTACATCATTTCAGCCATTATATCGTTCTGGTCCTGAATATGACAATAAACTATAACTGGCAACAAGGCCCCTCTGTTCAAGAGATTTTGGAGGTTCTGAGGACCAACTATTAAGGGTCTCAGTTCTGGGCAAATAGTGAAACACCAAACAAAAATGGAACACTTTGAAAGTATATATAAAAATAGATTTTTATAGCAAAGTGACCAACAATATATTTTATAGCAAAATGACCAACAATGCATTTTATAGCAATATGACCAACAATACATTTTATAGTAGAATTACCAACAATGCATTTTGTAGTAGAATTACCAACAATGCATTTTATAGCAGAATTACCAACAATGCATTTTATAGCAGAATGACCAACAATGCATTTTATAGCAATATGACCAACAATGCATTTTATAGCAAATGACCAACAATATGTTTTATAGTAGAATTACCAACAATGCATTTTATAGCAATATGACCAACAATGCATTTTATAGCAAAATGACCAACAATGCATTTTATAGCAATATGACCAACAATGCATTTTATAGTAGAATTACCAACAATACATTTTATAGTAGAATTACCAACAATGCATTTTATAGTAGAATTACAACAATGCCTTTTATAGCAAAATGACCAACAATACATTTTGTCTGTAGTTGGAGGCATACAATTGAATCCAAAATATATTTAGTTGAAGCCATTAAATTGCATTAAAAATATTTAGATTTCAGCATTTTGTATTAAAAATACCAGCAACACCTTTTTATATAAAAAATACTAACAGTAGCTATTTATGTTAAAATTACAAACAATACCTATTTATAGTATAATTACCAACACTAATTTTATAGCCAAATGACCAAAAATATATTATATTTGTAATTCAAAGCATACAACTGCTTTTGAATTTAGATGAAGACATAACATTGCATTCAAAATATTTAGATTTCAGCATTAAATAACACATAGAAGTTGATATGCCACTAAACTAAATCAATCACCATGAAAGAACTCTTTCATGACATTAATTCATATAATATTCTACAAATTTCTTAAAGAAATCAGATTGTATTCCAAAATATAACTTCAACAAAACTACAACATAAAACACATATATCACTGCCTCTAATAATGTCCTCAAAAACATGTCTATGCACAAAAGCTGAGGATCATCTACCATGTATTCAATTGTGAAAGCAGAACAACATATATCTTTATTACTTCAAAGCTCCCAAGAAAAAAAGATTTCAGTATTAAATGACCCATAAGATGTTAATATGTCATTAAACAAACAGAACAATCAGGTAAACAAATATTGTATCCACCAGCCTTCACTAGCTGTATATATTGATCTGGTAATGTTTACCTGGCCAGATTGATATACACCTGATGAAGGCCAAAGGGCACAATGGCTGAAGCATTGTGATAACAAAAACAACAAAGATGAGGACAATAGTCCAAATACAAATAGTGTAAATGAGAATAATTCAGACAGAAATTATATCAACTCTTGTTGGGTTACTTAATGCTGCATTTTCTATCAAGCACTTGGTGAGGACCAAACTCACTGCTCAATAGTTATGATCAACTACACTGACTTCACTCACCAATTGGTGGTTGATTGATTTTACATTATATCAACCCTTGTTGGATTATTTCATGTCAAATTTTATATCAGGCGAGGATCAAACTAACTACTCAGTAGCCATATTCTACAGGACTAGACTCACTTGCTGATTAATATTATGGCATGTCAACCCTTGTTGGGTTTATTCAATGTTAAATATTGTATGAGGCACCCAGTGTGGATCAAATTCACTGCTCAGCAGTAATGGTCAACAAGACTACCCTTTTCTATTCATTACTGCATGCCGATTTTTGGTGGATTGATTTTACAACGTCTACCTTCAGTGGTTTATATTAGGCTGAATTTTATATAAGGCACCTAGTGAGGATCAAACTCACTACTTGGTAGTAATGTTCACTCGCCTTGCTAACTATAACCCCACACTGGGGCATCTTTTAAAACTGTTTGTTTGTGTATCTAATTATGTGATATGTGTCAGTTCAATCCCTGGAAAAAAATTTATTAGCTGCAGGAGAAGGCCAAATTTAATTATGTCATATATTCCCAAGCATGGAATCTAGAATGAGAAAAGATTCAACTGGTTGCTTTGAAATTCCCAGGCTTAATGATGCTGAAAGATAATCTGAAAATGTTCAGATGCTACAACAACCAAGTAATGTAACGCAAACAACCAAGATGAGGACAATAGTTTCAAAAGATTAATAATAATTTCCTTTGACATGAATAAAGCATAAATGTTTCTGAATGGTTGATTTTTATATTTATATATTATATTATCCCTGTCAAGGTTGTCAAAGGGTTTAACAGCATTTTCCTGTTTATACTACTTCGGCAGCAATTAATTGGAGATGGGTGCATCCAAATATTGACCCTCTTCTCTGCCAACCATGTCTGTATATCAGAGACAAGTTATGTTTTGTCAAGGTATCTGGTAAAAAAAACAATTGCAGGGAGAATTGAGTTTTTGTCTTTCTTATATGTATTATTACTATGTGAATATAAGCTGCCTCAAACAGAATTTGAACTCTGTTTGTTGTGTCCATTTTTTTTTCTGTGGATGACCATTATGTTTCTTTGTAGCTACAAATTCCTTTAGAGAATCTGGTTAAAAAAAAATATCCATTATTCTAAATGTACTTTTTTTTTTTTTTAATTTAAAAAATATTTTTTTTACACAAGCCTATCTCTTAATTTGAATTATTGACTTAGGAAAATATCTTGAGACTCAAAATCTAAAAATGAGAAGCAAAATCAATTGTGTCAAATTAATTCCTGATTGATTAAAAAAAAACCTTCACTCATCTCCCTTCCTGAAAAATGTAAAATTAAAAACACATTTAAAAAATATGAAAAAGTTAATTTAATTCTTGTTGTAATAATCGTAGTATAAACCAAATATCAGTATTTATATTATTGTTATTAGTAGTAGTGTAGTCTTAATGTATAACTTTCCCTAGTTTCCAAGGAAAAAATTAGGCAATGTTCTTCTCAGAAATTTTTAAATTAAAACTCTGAGGCTCATAGAAACGTGTTTTACTTAATTTATTCACTGATCTTAACTCTTTATTATGCAGAATTAAAATATCCTGCAGTTAGTATTAATATATAATTTTTAAATTTCTCAGACTTCTAAAAAATATTATTTTTATCGTAGTGGTTGGAACATGTTTGTGTAGAGTGTTTGCAGGTTTACCAAAGAGAATTCTAGAAACTGAGACAATAAAAAAGGTAGTAAGCAATTTTTTTCAAATATAAAGATTGTGGTTAATATGCAGCAAAGTAATTAGCAACTAGAGAACATCATGAAAATCATTGACTTAGCAAATGGAAAACATTATGAAAACCATTGACTTAGCAAACGGAAAACATTATGAAATCCATTGACTTAGCAAACGGAAAACATTATGAAATCTATTGACTTAGCAAACGGAAAACATTATGAAAACCATTGACTTAGCAAACGGAAAACATTATGAAATCCATAGACTTAGCAAATGGAAAACATTATGAAAACCATTGACTTAGCAAACGGAAAACATTATGAAATCTATTGACTTAGCAAACGGAAAACATTATGAAAACCATTGACTTAGCAAACGGAAAACATTATGAAATCCATTTAGCAAATGGAAAACATTATGAAAACCATTGACTTAGCAAACGGAAAACATTATGAAATCCATTGACTTAGCAAACGGAAAACATTATGAAAACCATTGACTTAGCAAACGGAAAACATTATGAAAGCCATGGGTTTCCTTGAGGTTAAGATTTGGTTGTCTTTAACTACAGCAAGACAGAAAGTTGATATGTTTCTTGAAGTTGAGTAAGAAAAAGAAAAAAAATTGGGCAGAGGATTTTTAGCCTGTTATAAAAAAAATGAAACTGTAATTGTTGTTGATATAAGGGTCTGTGCAGATAAATTGCAGTTTTAGCCTTTTGTTTTATTTGCCATAATCAAAAGGGAGATCTTTACTATCAATTTTTTGCCTGTAATTAAAGTATGAACTGCTACATAACATACTGCATTTCAATGATTTTCATGAGGTTTTCTGTTTGCTAAGTCAATGTTTATCATGAAGTTCTCTGGTTTTTAAATACAAAAGTTAAAATAACTCTTCACAGTCCTTTACTTTATTTTCCCTGAATTGCCACACCTTCTTGGGAAAGATAGTGAAGTAGTTTCCATAACTCTGAATTCCAAATCTTTAGAAATCCCGCTTATGAAATTCAGAGTTTTCCTTCTTTTCAACTGGCTGCTACTCAGAAGTAGAGAGGACAACCTACCCTGCTATTAAAACTCAGAGATGGGGATAAAGGACATTTATAAAGAATTGATCACACCGGCATTAGCTAGAATTTGAATCTGGCTTGTCAATCCCACTTTCCACAATGATAATCACTACACAATGTGCACATTCATTATTCTTATCCTTGTTCATGAAATTCAAAAATCATACTGCAAAGCTTCACATTGAGCAATATATATATATATATATATATATATATATATATATATATATATATATATATAAGTAAGCAAATATATGGATATAGATCCGATTATGAAGAAAAATATATGGAAAAAAACAAATAAAATCATATACAATTATGTTGTTTTTAATGTTATATGTTGAATGTTTTCGGTCTAATAAACCATCTTCAGGACATATTCATAAAAATATAATTATGTACATCGTCTTTGTCATGTTGAATTGATAATGTTAATTATATTTTATGAATATGTCCTGAAGATGGTTTATTAGACCTAAACGTCCGACGCTGACATATTAACATTAAAAAAACAGCATAATTGTATATAAGGATTTTTGTTTGTTTTTTCCGTATACATTTTTCTTCATATATATATATATATGTGTGTGTGTGAGTGTTTAGATTTAAAGGTCTAAACATGCCTGGACAAGTTTGGCAAACAATGTTGTTGGGTTACAAATGGCGATTATCTCCCTTTTATTGAGATCGCCATGAGGATCATGTGACAGCCAGTGAATGACATCAGGAGAGTGAGTGATGAAAGAGTTGTTATACAGAGCCCAGAGATGAAGGACATCCGGAGGCCACGCCAGTAGGTCTTACAGAAAAATAAGCACATGGCTAAACCACTTTGAAGAAAAACCACCATAATCCCAGTTTTCCCTTCAGAGAATATGACAAGTAATGCTCCCCTTTCTTGCACATTGTTTGTTGAGGCATATGTTATAATTTCTTTGCATGGGATACATATATATATATATATATATATATATATATATATATATATATATATATGGATATATCTAATTTTGTGTACGACGTAGCATTATAAATCTCTCTGTGAACTAAGCATGTGTTATTCTTTATCCATTCAGCTATTCCATTCTGTCTGTGAAATATTAGTGTTGTGATGGATATATCAATGCCCATAACAAGTGTAAGGGAAAATAAATATTTCTTTCCTATGCTCTCATTACAATGTTAAAGAACTCTGTAAATAGGAATTTTATGTCTCAAAAGGAACCATTAAAAGTTTACATGATGTTGAAAGAAATACTTTCTTAAATCCTTAGGTATAACAAAAACATGTATTGTGTATTTTATAGTTGCTAGATTTTTTCTCTTTTGTTTACCATTCCAAAAAGCTATTTGTATAACTGGCATTTTTTTTCTTTTAATTATAAAATTACTTTCACAAATTTTTGAGTTCTTGAGAAGAAGACAATTCCAGAAAAATATACAATAGAAACAGTTATTTTTTTATGCTGACTTATTATAAGAAAAGGTATTTTTTCAATCAGTCATAACAAATTTTATTCTATTATCTAATCCAGTGTTTCTCTACCTTTTTAAGCTATGGAACACCTGGGAGCAAATAAAAATATCCCAGCATACTTAGCAAAACTTTTAAAGGGTATATATTTAAATGTTATGAAATAAAAAGAAATTTAAAAAGAAAAATACACACACAAATATGAACTTACATTATTTCAATGTTTCTATTTAACTCTTTATGCTGTTTATCTAGTGTAAAACCTGTGACTGGTGTTTTTCTGTGATTTCTTTAATGTTTGGTCGAATATGCTACAAGCAGACCGTCTTATGTTCTTCAGTTTAGTGTAGTCTTTCTCATTTCTTCTTTTTGATGTTATTTAGGATTGAGAAGCCACATTCATATAAATAAGAAGTAGAAAATTGCAATAAAACTGATAAGGCCATTTTAGCTAATGTGGGATAAAATCTTTCATACTTATTCATTTATTCAAATACTAATGCTTTACCATTACGACTCCCCACATATATATATATATATATATATATATATATATATAAAATGGACTCTCTCCCATCGGTTTTGACGTATGAGGATCTGACAGCTTAATTGATTCAGTTATGAAATTTTGTGCGATAATCTTAAGTGGCACTTAAGACCCGCTAGTGATTTACAAGAGAGATTGCATATGGAGCAAGAGTGAGGATTGTGAGATGAGATCACTGTTAGATTGGCTGACCTTTTAGATCTTGCTCCCACTTCTTGAAGATGATTTAGATAATCAGATTGAAAACTGCCGAGTCCACTAAAACACGTTGATCTCCATTCTACCCGCTCTAAGGCTGAGTGCTCAAGGGTGTTATGTGGTATATTGACAGCTGACAAGTTGCTTTTCAGCTTGTCTTTGTATCTTAGGCATGGGCTTCCTACATTCCTGTAGCCCTGATCTAACTGGCTGTACATTAGGATCTGTGCCTGGTGTTTTTCTGTGATTTCTTTATTGTTTGGTTGAATATGCTACAAGCAGAACCTCATATGTTCTTCAGTTTAGTGTAGTCTTTCTCATTTATTCTTTTTGATATTATTTGGGATTGAGAAGCCACATTCATATAAATAAGTAGAAAATTGCAATAAAACTGATAATGTGGGATAAAATCTTTCATACTTATTCATTTATTCAAATACTAATGCTTTACCATTACTACTCTCCCCCCATATATATATATATATATATATATATATATATATATATATATATATATATATATATATGCTGTGACAATATTTTATCGCATATTTGAGAGGATCACGTGGCACCTGGTGGTTAAGAATCACAAATTGTTTAAATATTTTCAAGGTTTTGATAGAAAATAATTTTTACTTTTTAGTGAAACAATTTTCCTGGTGTGTACAGAGGAAAAAATTTTAATTAGTAATTTCATTAATTACTGTTACATAAAATAATTACCTGAATATCCTAATGAATAAAAAGTACTGCTAAAACTCATCTTTGGTTTTGCTGTTAGAGCAACTGTTTTTGGCATGGCAAGTGGAACTGGAGAGCAGAGTTCAAATTCTGGCCTGGCCTGTTGCCTTCACTTTTGTACAAATGCATTTGGGAAAGGCATGAATCCATCTTTTCTTCATCTCCCACATCTATTGAGTTAAATTGTAGGATGAAGTAGGCTCTCTATTTTTGGGTGACAATCAGTCCAAGAGAAAGAAAATCTCTGAATTCCCAACTGTGGAAATGGCAGTAAGAAACCAACTCCATTCTCTGTCCCTGGTAGTCAGTAGATAATAATGAAAATCTATCTATCTATCTATCTATGTAATGCTATGATCATCTGACTCATAAAGGGAAATCCCATTTTTAAAAAATAGATCAATCATCTGATTTCCAGAATGTTGTGAGTTGAATCCCTGAATTAATTTGTCTGTAAATATATACAGTCTCAACAGAGAGGCTGGTCATCTTTGTAAGAAAGGATTGAGTATTAAAAGAACCTGATGACAGATTCAGGAATATCAATGGCATACTCCATTGGATTAAATAAAGGGTTTTATTTGACATTTCTAGGAGGTTGCTAAAAATCATCTTTGAGTCTGCTGGTAGAGTAGTCATTATTAGCGAATAAAGTGGAATTGGAGAGCTGAGTTCAAGTTCTGACTTTGTCTGTTGTCTTTGATTTTAATTTTTATTCCTTTTGATTCCAAAGTATATTTTCATTTTAAATAATCTTTATATTTGTTTTCATTAAATGGTTTTGTTTACTAATTATTTTGTTTTAATTTCTTGAAGTTAAGTTAACTTTTGAGCTACATATTATTGGGTTAATTCTTCTTTGTGCCATGGCTCTCCACAGTTTCCTATCGTTCTTAGGTCTTAGTAAATTTTGTCTTTTTGCTATCTTTGCCAATCCATGTTCTACCAACATTCACACAAGCTCATTAGATAGATTATGTGCTGTTTTCCTCTGTTCCTCTTGCCTTCAATATATCTTGTGAGTGTCAAATTTTCTAAGCTGTCTTTCCTCATGACGTACCCTAGAAATTTCAACTATCTTTTTTCTGAAGTATAAGTGTCCTTTTTGTTTCCATTTCTTCTAAGACTTTGTTGTTGCTCCCATGTTCAGTCCATTGTATCCTAAATATTCTTTTATAGAACCAGATTTCCATTGCCTTAAGTCTCTTCTTCATCTGTGATATGATTGTCCGCTATTTACTATAATATAGGAGGACTGATACTACATACCAATTCAATACTCTTTTCTTTGTTTCTAAATGTTTCTTTGCTTTTCAGCATGTACTTTTCACTACCCACAATACACCTTCAAATTTTGGTGTCACATTTCTCGTATACTGTAAAAAAACACTTAAACAGTTAAATTTTTGTACTTTATTGCGTTTATGTCATGTCTTGTTGGATAAAATAACTTTTAAAACCTTTCAACAACACTGAGCCTATTTTCAAGAAATTAATGTTGATCCAATTTTTTTTTAGTTAATCCTGGTACCAATGATTCTGTATTTGGTAGGAAATAAGGAGAGAGAATCTATATTCTGGAAAAAAGAGTTGATTGTCTGTCTGTCTGTCACACACTGTCTGTGTGACTTGGCACGTGTAAATGTAATATATATGTGTATGTCTGTTTTGTATGTAAGTGACAGATTTAAATCCTTTTGCCACATAATGTTGAGAAAATTAGAAATAAGCCATTGGAACAATGCCTTCTCTCCCCACTCAATCTGGACAACCCCTACCCTGGGCTTAACAATAAAATCGTAATTTTGGAGAAAAGAAAAAAAAAATTTAAACTTTAAAACAAAAATTTATTGAACTTTCTGAAAATGATTTGGTAATAAATGTAACTATTTTGTAATTAAATTTTTTTTTTTAATTTTTAAAAATATTTTTTGAATGTTTTTTGTTTTAGTTCACTCACTGAATTAAAATACACATGCATATGCATACAATTTGAATTAAATTGAAATGGACATCTGTGACCATAAAAGAGTTTAAGCCAAAATATGTGGACTTTGAAGTCGTTTTTATGAGTCCTGTTTCTAAACTGACTAAAATCTTTTAATAGGTGTAGTAAGGGGTGTGCTTGGAAAGAGAGAATATTTCTTGTTTTCCCCTAATAGACATTCTTTTTTTTTTGTATGTGCCCTGTCCCTTCAAGATGATAGGGATCATGGCTCTCCACAATTTCCAGTTGCTCTTAATAACTTTTGTAGTTTTGCCACCTCTCCCAAATCCTGCTCTGTCAACCACTTACTCAAGTTCACTAAGTGCTTTCCTCTGTGTCTCTTAACTCTTGTCTTGTGAGTGTCAAATTTTCAAAGCCCTTCTTCATTATGTGCCCCAGAAATGTCAACTGTCTCTTCCTGATGTTAAGTATAAGTGTCCTTTTTGTTGCCTTTGTCTCTAGAACTTCGCTGTTGCTCACATGTTCGGTCAAGGGCATTCTCAGAACACTTCTATGGAAACACATTTGTATTGCTTAATGTCTCTTTTTCATCTGTGAAGAGATCTTTCAGCACTCACTGCCATATAGGAGGACTGATACTCCACAACAGTTCAGTACTCTTATTTTTGTTTCTAACAATATTTTTATGTTTCTTAATACTTTGCTAAGCTTTTGAAAGGCATATTTTAATTAGGCATTGTTATATCTAAAATATTGGAATGAAGGAACAGAATGGCTGAAAGAAATGAATGCCAAATATGTATTGTGCTCAAAGATACAAGGGTAGGTTAAAAATTATCCGCACTTTCGCCATAACATATCTTTAGGTTTGTCACACTGCCTTCTGCTCATGCGTGCTTATAGTTTCTCCTAGAGTGGTCATGTGATCAAAATTTGAACTTGCTCGCTCCAGTTGTCTTTCTGATGTTACAATGTAAACATGGCCACTCCACCAGAAGTGTGCACCACAGAAGAACAAAGAGCAGTGATCAGGAACTGAGTTTCAGCCATCAACCAACTGATGTCACATGACTGTTGTGAATTCATCCAACCAAAAAGGTTATAATTGACCTTTGCATCCCTGCAGTAGTATTTTAAATAAACAATTTAGATTTTCAAATTTGATCATCTTTCAGTCGGCAAAGTGATAGATATTGACCTACTTAAATGTAATCAATGTCTCTAGTTCATCAGTTGATAAATATTTGATTTTGACTCAGTTGTTACAACACAAATGCTGTACATGATGAAGTCGATTGTTAGATCAGGGAGTTACGTTAACCAGAATACTGTATTTGAAATACTGAAATCTAGAAAGATCAGACTGCCTAAATTTTAAAATCACCAAAATGACAATCCTGACGGACTAAAATCCTGAAAAGAGAGATCCTGAAAGATCATAATTCTAAAAACTTCCCTTCCCCATGGGAAAACGGTTCCATAAGAAAGCAAAATTTTTAATTAGTAGTTGTCCTTATTATCAATATGTTTCAGGTAAGAGTTACAGGTTTAGATTTAAGATATAATTATTGATTAAAAAAATGAAACGTAATCTATACCTCTTTTTTTCATGAGGTGGAATTTCTGTAAGATATTTTAAGCAACTTTTTTTTATATTTTACTCAAATCACTTTAAAATTATAAGCAAAAAGAAATTTTTTAATATCTTTTCCTGAATTATATTTTCATGATTGTGACCTTCTGGGATTGTGATTTTCAGGGTTTTAACCTTGACTGATTCTGATCTTCTGAGATTTCAACGTTCAGAATAATAGCATTCAAGATTATGTCTTAGGGGATTATGATCCAAAACTGTCATGGAAACAGATATAAGAAATATTAAGTGATAAAACCTGGATATGGCTCCTTGGAAGGTGAATGGGGACCTGACTGCTATATTTGTATTGTTTGTCAGGGCCAATGATTGACAGTGAAGGAGAGAATGCATGTGGAAGACATCTACTTGGGAACAAGAAAGTCTATCTATCAGAACTGTCTTACCATTTTGTTAAAAACTAGCAGATATATCATACTCTGCTATATTAGAATCTTGCTTTTATTTTAGTTATTTGTATCTCAGTGCCAGCTCAACAGAAAATCTGTCTAGTTGGAAAAGCTTTGGATTTTTGATGATTTTGATACTTCAGCAATTCCTTTTTTTTTCTTTGTTTTTTGTGGCAAAAAAATCCACATCTTGAGTGTTGATACAATCTCAATAGGAAATCAAAGAATTTTCCTTTTATGTGTCCTTCAGAATGTAATTGGTCATCTTTCTAAGTTTATAGGCTTGACCGTGAACGTCCTTTTATACTTGACATTTTTTGTCTTTTCCGATTAATCCTCTTTTATATTTGTGTAACTTTGGTGTGAAAACGAGCATTATTTTTCAAAAATAGATAATCTTAGAGTCTCATTCATATAAATACATGGACATTTTTTTTTTAAGCATTTCACCCCAAGCAAGACAGGATGCCACTAGTATGCAAAGGGTTACAGAGTGGGAGCGAGAGTAAAGAGGTGTGATGGAGGAAAGGATGAGGAGAAGGATAGGGGATAGATCTGGAGATGTCGATTGACATTACATTTGAATAGTTGGAGATTATAGCTAACAGGAAAACCAGTAATAGGAATGGAATTCCACAGACAGGAGGTGCGAGACATAAAGCTATTGGAGTAGAAGAGATGGCTACATTTAAACGTTTCGACAGTGAAAGCGTGAGACCATGATGCCAGCCTAGTAACATTCAACAAGTTTGAGAACTAGCGAAAGTAGCTTGTCAGAGCAGTTACCATGAAAGTATTTGTAGAAAAGACAGAAAAGTTTATGCTTTTTCAGAAGAACATCAGTTGTAATTTTTGTTTGATTTTTACAGCTTATCAACCTTTTGCAGGTTATTGAGAGCCTGAAAATATTTTTAGATTGTAAGAATTTTTTGTAGATAATAAATAATACAATTTCTATTAATTAACCATAGCTGTGGGGAGAAGAGGTGGATTCACATAACTGTATATAAAGAACTAAATTGGAATTGAAACTTGGCTCTCATATTTCCAGTTCTGAGCTGCTATCCATTACACCACCTGCACATCCAAGCTTACAGTGCCTGGTATTCTCAAGCGGTTCCCCATTTAGGTACTGACAGTCTTAACTTTGATGATCTTTCCGGTGTTTCACTGTAATATGACCGTAACCCTAGAATAAGAGTTAGGGAAAAAAAATTATCCTGAGTTATGATTTGAAATATGAAATTAATAACCTCATCTTTCTTTTTGCTGTGTCCCTTCAGCAAGTAAGTGATCACAGCTCTCCACAACTTCCTATCTTTTTCTACATGTGGATGGAGTAATGGATAATGGCTTGGAATTGGAAATGTGAGAGCTGATTTCAAATTCCATACAGGGTCATTATATTCACACACGCAAAGGGAAAGGTATGAATCCAGCTCTTCTCCCTGCCTGCTATGCGTTTATTATATCAGTAAATCATTATTATCTCCCAAAAATTCTTACAATCTAAAAATATTTTCTGGCTTTAAATAACTTTCAACGGGTTGATAGACCATAAAAAACAATTAAATCAATCTATTCATCTCTGAATTTGTGAAATTTCCAGTATTCACTACCATATAGGATGATTGACATTATATAACGATTCAATGCTTTTCCCGTTTCTTTATGCCTTGTTTAGCTTTTGGAAGGCATCTTTTGCTATACCAATGAATCTTCAAAATTGTGTGCCACATTTTCTGTCATTTGTTATAACACTATACAGAAAGTGAAATTTCTTTACTTGATTTGAAGCTTGCATATTGTGTTGATCTTTTGCTAATGACAATTGATATTTATTTTCTTTAAAACTACAAACAAATAAATACTATATAATGACAAGAAGAAAAGGTTTTGTGATATCCAAAATAAATAAAAATTGTTATCTCTTTTTTTTTTCTAGTCATATAAGAAAAGAATATTAAAGTTGAAAGTTTAAGAAAGATTTCATCTTTTGAAATCCAAATGTACAAAAAATATTATATATTTAAAAGTTTTGAATTCCAGAAATAATTTATTGAATTTATTGATTTTAGGTTTTAAGCATAATCAATTTTCTTATTTTTCCTTTAAAATTAAAAAAAAAAAATCTATGAAGCCTTTAGATAGTCTTCCTCGAAGATTTATCAATATTAAATGAAAATGATTGCATGAAAAGACATCAATTATGGACTTACCAGGTTAACAAGCATTGCTGCTGTTACCATTTTTATTCTTTTCTACAACAAAAAATCAAACTCAAAGAAAATTCTTAACAATGACCACAGTTATTAATCATGACTTTCTCTAATAAATAAATATTGTAACTGCATTGTTTAATGAAACCTTCTGACTAGTATCCTAATTTCTGTTGTTTTGATTACTACCGTATTTTTTGGTTTTGTTTTTTCCAACTGTATCCAAATTTTTCTTCATCCCAAGCAAGTTGATAATGTCACTAAGACAGAAAGGGTTACTGGGTGGGTGAAAGAAAATGAGAAGACTAGAAGGAACCAGAAACCCAGTCCTAAAAAGCAAAAAAAAGGGATAAACCTCTACTCCTGTTCAAAAGTTGGGCAAGGAGTATAAACCCGGTGATAAAAAATGGATATTTATTTATATTAGAACAATGACAAAATTTCAGGGAAATATTTTTGATTTTGTCAATGCATTTTACTTAAAGACATTGACAAACATTTATTTTTAGTTTTGTTTCTTCAAGGTCTTGTTATAGTTTGAAAGACATGTTTTTAATCATTTACCCATCCACTCCATTTATTAACTTCCTCCCCATTTATTAGATTTCTTTTTTCAAACCCCCATACCACATTATTATATTTTCTGATTTCTTTTCCTCCCATTTATTAAGACCTGCCCTTTTATTTGGTCCCCAAGAGTAGCCTTGAGTTTACTTAACCCTTAAAATAAAAAAAATAAAAAATAATAAAATAAAAATCTGATGCTTGGACATTGATTTGTGGAAGTGGGTAAAGACTGAAAACATTTCAGTACCCCTTCATAGTATAATCAAAGATTTTTTTTTTTTTTGTGACATATGATACATGCTTAGGTGATCATGTATCTTTGAATACATGACTGACGAGGCAGATTGCCAGTAGGTTGCCATTTCTTTGTGTGGTAGACCAGTTGCCATCCAAGGCTCTAGAACCCAGTCTGTCTTGCTATTTATCCATGGCTGAGGGAGAGAAGAGGAGAATTCATACCTTTCTCAAGGGTATTAGCACATAAGTGAATGTAATGGATTCAATTGGAATTCAAACTCAGCTCTACTTTATAAGAAAAAAGAGGGAAATAAAAGCTATTTATTTATATTAGAACAATGACAAAATTTCAGGGAAATATTTTTGATTTTGTTCATGCATTTTACTTAATGACATTCACAGACATTTATTTTTCATTTTATTTCTTCAAGGTCTTGTTATAGTTTGAAAAACTTGATTTCAATCATTTGCCAACCCGTCCAATTTATTAAGCCCATGTCCCCACTTGTTAGCATTCTTTTTTTTTTTGCAGGGGGGCTATTAGATTTTGTTGTATTTGTTAAATCGTTTTACTGAAATTCATTCAGAGACATTTATGTTTAGTTCAATTTCTTCGAGGTCTTTTTATAGTTTGAAAGATTTGTTTTTAATCATTTACCCAACCATCCACCTCATTTCAAAAAAGTTTACTCAAAAAGTGTGGTTGGTTCTGCACAAAGCCTTCACCACTATAATCAAATTGTGTGTACTGATGTCTGGCTGTCGGATCCAAGGAACTGAGCTGCTTGACACTCATATGACGGGAGAGTCCACCATATATATATATATATATATATATATATATATATAAAATCTCCGACTGACGCCAATTCAACAGGGTTTTGATCCTAGCTAGAGGCAACCAGATGTCTAGCCACACTGATGAGCTGTGATATAATGAAACAGTCTCTCAGTGGATGAATATATATATATATATATATATATATATATATATATATATATATATGGATCAGTTATAAAATAACTGTTTTAAAAGATAAATTTTATAAATTTCTACTGACAGTAGCACTAGTTGTTCATTCAAATAATACTGACTGTTTCCTTATAGGGAAACTGCTAGTATCACCATTCTCATTAACATTATCATTGCTAATGATTTTAATACAGAAATGTATTGCAAATAATTTTGCAGCAGAAATGCATTAAAAACAAATAAGAAAAGTTTTGCCAAGAGCTATGTATTTAAGAATGGATTATATTAGATTCTGATTTTACAAGTAAAATTGAGAATTGGAAACATTTCACTTGACGTTGATGCTTGGCTATTGTTAAATGTGAGTTTATTTTTACAAGTGATGCTCTTCTTTTATTCAAGCTTATCTTTCTTCTTTAACTATGTTATTTAAAATAAGAGCCATTTTTATTCCTTCTTAAATTGATTTATTATCATGAGAAGGCAAATCTCACATTTCACGATGTAAAGCAGAAAATATAGAAAAATTTTCTCTGAGATATTCACTTCACTTGGATACGGTGTTCATTTCATATCTGCAACTATGGAAGTGTCCTGATTGCATCCTGTTTTTTATTAACAATAAAAGGCATGTAATGTATTATGCATGCATTACATTAGCCTATTATATAGAAAATTATCATAAAAGGTGTTGTACAAATGTCTTTTTTATAATATGATCTTTTTACAAAAATATATAAAATATGTGTTCAAAGACATCCAAATTCAAACTGTATTAAACAATTGTGTCTTTGAAAAAGGAAATTGAAAACATACAAGTGAAGTTGTGCAAGTGAAAGTTGTAATTGGATTATGAGTAAGAATCATTGTCAGAAAAGTGATCTTTCACCTGAAAATGTATTAGAGGAAGAATACATGAAAAATTGGTCTACACAGTCCTACTGAAAAATTCCAAAGAGAAGGCTATGTAAAAGCAATTGATAGAATATATATATATATATATATATATATATATATATATATATATATATATATATATTTTAACTGATTTAAAATATGTTTTTTTGCTACACAGTAATAACCATGTTTCAAAAATTGAAGCTAAAAACTTCAAATTTAATTAGATAATTAAATTAAAAGCATTAGTTCCATTTCTTCTTCCAGTGAATTCCGGAATAACTTATTTTTAAATTTACTGAGTTTTAAATGCACATATAAATTCATAATTTCCTATTTCCGAGGATACAGAGAAATCCAATCATTCAGACAGGGGTGGAGCGTGTTCATTTTTATTAACTATTGTATCAATTATGAGTTATGTTCTGTAAATTTACATTGAGCACTGTTTTGTAAAAATAAAAATAATAAAATATCAATAAGAACACCGGATTATATATTTTACTGTTCTTACTTTATATTTATATATATATATATATATATATATATATATATATATAGCAATATAGTCGTAAGGTGAGCTATATTTATGGGATAAAGTGCTCACTATCAGAGATAGAATGTGTAAATATAAACGTGAACATTGAAGTCAACACTTAGAGGCGACAGGCTGTTTCATGCTAGATGCAATTGCCAGGCCTGATGATTGCATCTAGCATGAAACAGCCTGTCGCCTCTAAATGTTGACTTCAATGTTCACTTTTATATACATATATATATATATATATATATATATATATATATTATATTATATGATATCACCCATGCAAGGCCGTAAAGCCACTAAGACACAAGGCATTACAGTGTGTGGAAGTATTAGGAAAAGAAACATGAGTATTGACCAGACTGAGGGAAATGTAATCAGGAGGACAATAGATAGTGATTGACATTGCATTTCAATTTTTTCAGATTAAAGTTGGCTTTAAAGCATGGAGCTGGAAGGGAGTTCCACAAGCAAATAATGAGAGAAAGGAAACTCTTAGCATAAAATTTATGGTTACATCTCACCAGCACAACTGTAGATTGATGAGACCTCACCACGGAACTTATACTGCATTTAAATTCAAAAAGTCTTTTTCTCATTTCTCCATTATCTTATCCCTTTCTAAATACATATCTTTTTTGCTCTCTCCCTTTCCCCAATTTTAAATCTAACTTCTTAAACTTAATTTATGCTTAAATTATTGTTTTTCTGTGTTGAAAATTTTTTTATCCATTTATTTGTATGTTAATGTGCAGTCTAATGAAATAAAAATTATCACATGAACTTTTAAAGTCTTTATTTTCATAATAATATATAATATAATATATATATATATATATATATATATATATATATATACACATGACATATATATATATATATATATATATATATATATATGATTTCCAGAGATAGTTGTGTGGTCTCATCTATTTTAAGATCAGATTCATTGAGTTCTTTGTAGAGATTAAATTCTTTTGTAATGGCTTGTTAAACTCAAAATATAATCACTGCTTGATAGCAAGTGCATAAAGAGTAAGAACAACTAAGATGAAACTTATCACCTTCAGAAAGCACCTGGCTTAAACACAGATGTACCTATGTAATTATGAATAATTACTGAGATTAAAAATAGATTTCATACAATACACACACACACATTTATATATGCCATTTCATACATATATATATATATATATATATATAAAGAAAAACAAAAATGTTGATGAAACCAATGGAGAATTGACAAAGCCTAAAATTCTTTTCCAGATTAAAACAACAATACTAAAAAGAAGAATGAGAAAAAAGCCAAATTTACTCAGTAAAGTGATCAAAGCCTAGATTGCCCAGACCAAGCAGAAAAATGTTTATCAATATTAAATCCTATGAAAGAATTGCTCCAGTCATAACCAGAGCTACATGTGATCTTCAGACAAACATCTGAAGCGTGAAACTTGGATTATATATATATATATATATATATATATACACATACACAGTGCAACCTCAGTTCTCAAACATCTCACATGTTGAACAAATCAGTTTTCAAACAGAAAATCTGAGATGAAAATTCTTTGGTTATCAAACAAAATTTCAGTTCCTGAACAATATTGCCAAACTGAGTTAACCCAAACAGAATAATTTCTGAGTCGACTGCCGTGTTGAATACATTCGTGTGTTGTGGTGTGTCTTTTTTTATCAATTTTATTGTACTGCGACTTTTTTCTGTACATTGATTCCTATTAGCAAAATAGTTTCGGTTTATGAATATTTTGGGTTACAAACGGCCTTAAAGGACAAATTAAATTTGTGAACTGAGGTTCCACTGTGTGTGTGTATATATATATATATATATATATATATATATATATATATATATATATCTTTTTTTCTCTCTCTCTCTCCGTATCTCTCTCTCTATATATATATTTTTTTTTTTCTTGGTTTAATTCTTTTCCTACATTACTTCACTATATCTTACATTTTTCTTAACATTTTCCCATGTACAAATCACATTGATAGTTCCGATATTTATTTTATTCACAAATATTTATTTCTAATTTTGTTGACTTGTAAATTTTCAAAGTGATCTTCAAACTAACTACACCATTTCTAAGTAGCCAGATTGCCATGGTAACAACATTTCCTGAATTTTTCTCAGTTCTAATAATGTTTTTAATGAAACGTTGATAACAGAATAAAAATTTAAATTGCTCACATCTCCACATCATTCTGTAAAACCTAATTTCTGTTGCTTTAAGTTTCTTCTTCATCTGTGCATGAATTATAGTAAATCTGGCAGTGCTGAGAAAGTTAACCTGGCCACTGCTCTTGAAAAGGATCCCCAATCAGTAGTTAATTGGAGCAGTAAATGGCTTGTAAAATTTAATGCCTCCAAAACTAAACTGCTCTCATTTAACCGCCACAAAGAAACTTCCCTGTACTCCCATCTGCATGGTTGATGCTTGACTCCGTGAGAGGGTCTCACTGTGCTTTCTTGATCTCATGTTTTCTAATGACTTCAGGTGGAACAACTACATTAAATCAATAGCTGCATTTTTTGCTAGGAAAGCCGATTCTCTTTGTCTTGCCAGAAAGTTTTTCTTGTCAGAGTCCATCTTACACATCTACCATCCATCCATGCCTTGAATATTATTGCTATATCTGTTCTGGTGCCCCTGCTATTCATCTCAAGGTTCATGATAAAATCCAAAGAAGGATCTGAAACATAATCAGTCCTGACTTGATATCTCGACCTTCTCATAGACATGATGTGGCTTCCCTCCATCTTTTTTGTAAATATTTTTATGGCAACTGTTCTGATGAGCTATCTTCCCTGATGCCTCGACTACATGAATTTAAGTATGCTACTAGGTTGGCATTTAGGTCCCATCCTTTTACTGCTTAAATAGCTAAATGCAACTGCCATTTCTACTCCAGTAGTTTCTTTGCTCGCACTTCTAGACAGTGGAACTCCCTTCCTCTAACTTGCTTTCCTGATAACTACAATCTTCAAAAATTTAAAAGCAATGTCAATCGCCATCTTCTGTTGCCTTTACCCCGTTCTTCTTTTATCCTTTAATCAATTCTTTATATACACAGATTTTTCTCACACTTTCACTCCATGTAACCCTCTGCTTGTTAGTGGCACTCCAGCCTTGCTTGGGGTGAAATGCTTAAAAAATGATTGTGGTTGCCAATAATGAATCCTGGTAAGACTATTAATTCTCTCAGAATCGCCTAATTGTATTGGTGAGAATACACATTCTTGACTTACACCCCTTTTTATTTTTGCATATTTGTAGAATTCATTTTCTATCTGTATGCAGGCAGTTTGCTGCCAGCATATGTTCTGGATTATTCTAATATTCTTCCCAAATATGTCAAGGTTTTCTAGCAGTTCCAGCAGTTCTTTGTGATGTACTTTATCAAATGCTTTTGAGTAATCAATAAAGCAGATACACGTCCTCCTACATTTTTACTGCTCCTTCTAATATAATTCCAAGCATAAATGTTACATTCCTTGTTTCAGTGTCTTTTATGAACATGTACTTTCTCATTTACCATCTAATTTTGAAGAATGTCAGATAATTGGTTCTAACTTTAAATCTTGTGATGTTTCTAACAAATTTGAATTCGTCAGACTTCAAATGATAAGTTTGTTAGAAACATCAAAGGATTCAAATTTTGAGCCAGTTATTTGATATATAATTGTGACAATATTTATCACATATTACATATCTACTCAAACACATATATACACAAAAATAATGTTTGGAATAATATGAAATAATATCAGATTAAAAATATAATCCATTATTCCTTAGAAATGTATATTTGTGTTTGACGCAGTTCAAATCCTATTTAGTTTAAATAGATTAAGCACAATAATAATTGCTTTTAATGTGCTATATAAGAAAAGAAAGCTCTTGCAACAAAAGAATTTCAAACACAATACAAGATTTGAATTTGGTCAGATGTATTTGGTGTCAGCTGTCTTCAGTTGTCTGCATCTAATGTTAGGCTGATTTTGAGTGGAGGAATAAACCTGTTGGTTTCTTCTTTGTAGAATGAGCAAAGAAAAGAAAAAAAGGAATAAACAATGGACAATGATTTTTTTGCAAAGTGATTTCTGCTTAATTTTTTTTGAAATAACAAAATTAAGTACAGAATATTTGAAAGAAATTATTCTCTCGGGCATTTTAATGGCTGAATTATTTTAATGGCAAAACGTCCGCAATACTGATGCATTAATTCTTTAAAATGCAAAGAGGCGTTTTAGAAGAAAAAAGTGAAAAAAGTCTGAAAGGAATGGCTCATCATTTAATTAGATTGTGGATTTGAGAACTGAATATAACTGTTGTATGGAAAACGACTCTGATATGGGCAGTAGTCATAGTCAGCACGTATTAGGGGGCATAGGGCTCTTAAAGAGTGCAGATGTCAACCAAATGTGTTTTAAGTGAATTACAGCCTCTTTTATGCATCATCTGTTTTTTCTAATGCATGCACCATTCATTAGCATATTATTGAATCCTGATGGATTGATATATTGAAGTATGTTTTCTGATGTGTGTACAGTTATATATTATTTTGATACTCAGAGTTTTGCTGTGGTTTTATTCTTTAGTAGACCATAAGGGGTCACTTATATTTCGAATGAGAAAGAAACTTTTGAAATTTGTGGGACATATAATAATAAAAGAAGGCTTAGAAAATTTGTTTCTCACAGAAACTAATCGGTTTAGGCCATATCATGTTGAATCACTAGTTCTTGTATGATCAGTGATGTTAAGCAACTTCGAGCCTAGTCAGTACCTATATGGGTGACCGCTTGGGAATAGCATGTTCAGTAAGCTTTCATGTGCTGGGGTTGTAATGGATAGATAGCCCAGAATTGGAAATCGTTGTGCTGAGTTCCAATTCCAGTTGGGTTTGTTATATTCACTTACATGCAAATACCTTTAGGGAAGGTATGAATTCATCTCTTCTCCCTGAGTTAATTAATTAGTAGAAAAAATAATTAAAAATAATTAAGTAAAAATAATTGTTGAAATCTAAAAATATTTTTTTTGATTTGAATAACCTACAAAAGTTTAACAAGCTACAAAAAATCAAATCAATCAATCAATCACATAACGTAATGAAGCCAAAAGGGACAGAGGGAAGCAGTAAATAACACACCTAACAAGTTTGTGCAAATATATTGTAGAATAAGAAGTGGATTCTTGATTGATTTGTTTTTATGGTGTAGTGAAAGAGATAATCAGGTACCCTGGAAAATAGTTTCTGTTTTGTGTGCGATCTGCCGAAGAAAAATTACCAAAAAGTAGTCAGCAAAAATCTACATCAATGACTAGAAACTATGCTAATGTTCTTCCCCCCCCCGCCCCTGAATGGTGTGACCAATCAGAAAATTCTCTCGGTGAACAGAACCCGTTGTTTTTTGCTTATAAAGGAGATGATTTTTTTTGAGCGGTGGGACAAACATGCGTTGTTGTTGGCGAGAAGTGAATGTTGGATTTGTGACCCCATTTTGTCGTCTTTACGGTGTGTGTTGGACTGTTACGTCGGACTATCGTGTGGACTGCGATTTGGCTACAAGTGTTGCGGCCGAGAAACAAAAAATCTATTGCTGTTGCTACGATCAGTTGACAGTTTTTTTGTTTTTTTTGCCAACTTTTGCAGGTTATATAAAACTAGAAAATATTTTTAGATTGTAAAAATTTTTGTTGTGATATTAATGATTTACTTATAAAAGTCCTTTTAATTCACCTATAGCTGGTTGGAGAATAGGTGGATTAATACCTTTCCCAAGAGTATTTGCACATAAGTATAACAAACCTGACTGGAATTGAAACACTGATTTTCAATTTCCAATTCTGAGCTATCATCCATTACACCGCCTGCACATCCAAGCTTATAGCACCTGGTATTTCCAAGCGGTCACCAATTTGGGTACTGATCAGGCTGTATGTTGCTTAACTTCAGTGATTTTTTTTTTTTAATCATAATCATTTCATCCTATGCAAGTTTATAATTCCACTAGGATATAAGTGGTTATTGTGTGTGAAAGTGAATGAGAAAACTTTATTAATGACAAAGGACAATGAAAGAGCAGAACAAGAAGTGAACGAAATGACTTTAATGAGAAGTATGAAGAGGACAAAAAAGGAACAGGGTTCAGGAAGACTGAAGATGGCGATTGGCATTGCATTTAAAATTTTGAAGATTGTGGGTGGCAGGGAAGCAAGAAATTGTAGGAGAAATGCAAGAAAAGGAACTGTTAAAATACAACATATGGTTACATATAACTAGTTCAACAGTAAAACCATGAGACCTCATTGCCAATCCAGTAGCATGCTTAAATTCATGCAGTTGAGGCACCACGGAGGAAATGTCATCAGAAGACTGTTTTTTCATTTCACCCCAAGCAAGGCAATAAAGCCACTAAGATGCAAGTGGTTACTGAGTGTTAGATAATATGAGAAAACAACACTATTAACGAGAGAGAATTAAGAAGACAATGGATAATGATTGACATTGCATTTAAATTCTTGAAAATCAAATTTGACTAGGAAGCAAGAAGCTGGGAGAGAAGTACTATAGAAAAAACTGTTAACGTAGAACTTATGGTTGCATCTAACCATTTTAACTGTAAAATGATGAATCCTTGCCATCAAACTAGTACTGTGATTAAATTCATAATCTAAGTACCACATCGGAAAGTTCATCAATTACCATGAAAGTATTTATAGAAAAGGTACAGGAAAGTTAGGTTATGATGGTGGGAAAGTGACTGAAGGTGAGATATTATTGTAGATTCTCCTTCAGATTTTAACAAGAATCTATAATAATATAGCAGGTCCACCAGACCAGATGTGTAGCAGTATTCAAAGCAAGGGCAAATGTTAGACTTATAAATATGTTACCATAAAAATATTTGTAGAAAAGCTGCAATTATAATCAGGAGTCAAAGAGATAGTATAAAAACAAAAATTACCAAGAGCTACAAAAGTCAGGAAGTTGGGAAGAACCATGTCCTTGAAGTACACAGCATATAGAAAAAAATGTATGATTTGAAGAGTAAGATATTTGGCATGCATACAGCCCTTATGCCATCTTTATTGTATCCATCTTTGCTCAATGATTCATTACATGCCAAATTTATTCATCAAAATAAATATTTGTGTCCACCTTCTCAAAATTATATATCTTTAACAGGCATGAGAGCAGTCTTCCAAGTCAGGGATTTAGAATTTGCATTTGTGGAATGGGGAGGCGGAATGCAGTGCAAAGCCATGTAGATTCATGTCTGGTTTACAAGCCTTTCCTGATTCTTGTTAATTTCCTCAAGATGTTCTTTAGATTGACATTATTTCCTCTGTCTCTAAATGAAAATGTTGAATTTGGCAAATACCAAAGATATTTGTGCTTGGAATTTACTTTGGCAATTCTCCAAGAGGAAATAAATTTTTTCTTTTTTTTTTTTTTTAATTTAAATTTTACATTTTTTTAAATTATGTTTTTTTCAATATTTTACTTCTTCCTGAAAGTCATGTATCTTTCCATAAACCCATTCACAGACACCCACAGATCATTTTCTACACTTTCTTATATATATATATATATATATATATATATATATATATATATATATATATATATAATAGGGTGGTTAATAAAATTTGTATAATAAAAAGTCAATAAAACTGATATTTATTATATATTAACCTTTTGACTTAACTGAAGCATGAAGAGATAGTTTTTAAAGTTGAAATTTTTAAACATGGCAGTGTTCTTTTTCAATGATGGAAGGAATAAACAAAGAAGTGGGACTTAATCTTCTGAGAAATGTTGCTGGTTGGAGGTTTCCTTATGAAAATTATACTTTCTGAGTAAACCCAAATCCCTGTTTTATACCTCAATATTTGAATTTATGTTGAAAATAAATTTCAACTCTGACCTGCGTCTTTCTCTTCAGCTGTTTAATAAAGATGCTACATGCAAACATCTGATGTCATCAGCACTATGAAATGACTGGTTGAAATGTGCAGCAACAGGAAAATTGTTCTTGTTGTCTCTAATGTTTTTTTTTATGTTTATTGAACTGAAGTCAGAATTCCATTCCCATTTCTTCAACATAATTCCTTTGTTTGCATTTGTATCAGAAAGGCAGATATATAAGATTTGAATTATCACAATTCAGAACCGGTGGTTTGAATACTATGTGAGTGCCAGGAGGTGTGAAACTGCTATCTGTGATGATATGTCTACAGACTTGGCATCATGGTTTATTGCAGATGACATTCCCTTGATGTGTGTGTGTGTGTGTGTGTATATATATATATATATATATATATATATATATATATATATATATATACACACACACACACACACACAAAAGTACAGGCCGAGTTGTTACATGACTTTCACGCTCTCATAGTCTTCAGATGACTAGAATGCAACTGAAAGCCAGAGGGTAGAGGGTGATGGTTCTGGCATTATATACCCATGACAGTCATAAGTATAAAATTAAAAATGTACGAAAATATGAAGTCTGTTTGGAAAACTGCCAATCATTTTGAATATCTCAAAAACTAATTGGAAATAGTTGATCTAACTTGGCAACCAATCAGAGAGAACATTTCTGCAATCACATGAACAGATGTTCTCACATATGGTTACTCACTCCACAGCTGAAAGCCATAGAATGAACTTGTGTACTGTGTAATTGTGACAAATCTGCCAACCCAGATTTAGCTTACTGTTACTTCAATCTTTCTTGAAGCCACCTAACCCCAGAGAAAAATTTACAAGACTTTGTAATTTTAGCAGTAATATCTATCCTCATAATTTTCATTTGCTACCACCTCCTGTCTCAGTCATATCGCACACTTCATTCATCATAATCATTTTAACAGTATCCTCTATGTTGTGTGGCTTTTGAGCCTTTTACAGGATATACTTTAGTATCTATGAAAACAACATACATATATGCACACACATACACATATATATAAGGAAGTGATTATAGTTGTTCCAATGAGAGAAATCTGTATATTTTAAAAAGAGAGAAATCGCAAAAGTTTTTAATAATAATGTGGATTTTTTAAAATATATATTATACTTTATTTTCCATATTTTTGCTACATGTGTTTCCAGTCTTGCAATCTTCATTAGGCAAAGATTGGATATTTACACATATTATTAAAAGGAATTAATTTTCCTTGTGTTTTTTTTTGTAGTAGTAACCCAAATCTTTTTCTTGTAATATATATATATATATATATATATATATATATATATATATATATATTCATAGATATTTCATTAAATAATATAAACAAGTGTTGTCTATTTATTTTATGTAAATTCTTTTCATAACGTCTGATAAGCTTAATAACATTATCATTAAACGAAGAAAGAAAATCATAATACTGATAAATATTTTTTAATCCAATCTAAGCTTTCAGCTTACATAAGCCATTATCAAAGATGACAATTACTGTACAATATATTAAGCAATGCACGGACAAGAATGTGATGATAGTCTGTTTCTGTTTACATGGATGATTTCCAAGCAACGATAAACACGTGCATATAAGATGCTGGAAGTGAAAATCCCACCGCAGCTCATGACGTCACACATGACCACGCGAGAGGGAATTCAAGAAGTATTTAATATGAGAAGCTGTTGGTATAAACCAATGGCTTCTGTTACCAATTATAGACACACACACACACACACATATATATATATATATATATATATGTAATTTTGAGGAAGGAATTTTTCATTTATTAATCTGACATATTTATTTCTTAAACATTATTTTTAGCAGATACCCATATTTGAGAAGATTTTCCATTTATTAAACTGTATATTTATTTAATTCCATCTACCAGACTGAATAGTCAAGAAATCTCATTAGAAAAATATGTGTGTTGTGTCAAGATTTCATCCTGCATTCCCCTAGAGGAAACCATCATTAGATCAGACATGCTTTAACCTTTCAGCTACAGAGAGCCTAATGGTCAAACAAAACCTGAAAAAATAACATTTAAGCAATTTATATAATATATAAATAAGGAATATGAATGACACTGAAGATCTAGAGTAAGTATGATGAATTTCCAGACTGTTTTGAAAATCAAAGCGACATTGGTATAAGTGTCTGAGGTCCCAAGAGGAGTATTTAGGAGAGAAGAAAGTTGCATTTTCCTTAGGTAATTAGAATTATTAATATTTAATGGTTGAACACTTTTCTACTTAACCACACAGAATTCCTTGATAAAATCAGTACCATATATATTTGTATATCATGTGACCTTTGAAGACCTAATTTTGAAGGTAATTTGACTACAGTAAATGGATATATAGTTTGATCAACAGCATAGCCAGGGCCAGCAGTACATATACTAAATTTATATGTAGTGTATGGTGTTACCCACTTAAAATTAGGTCTTCAAATGTCATGTGATATGCAAGTATATATGGTAATTAGTTCAGAAACTTGTAGATATTTCACAAATCATCTTTGTTTGACATACAGACACATTAATGGGGCACAGAATGAGAATAGATATTCACAATTATTGACAATCGTTTGAATTTCTCTATGGTATGCTTCAAA
The DNA here is from genome assembly GCA_903632075.3 of Acanthosepion pharaonis. NCBI lineage: Eukaryota > Metazoa > Mollusca > Cephalopoda > Sepiida > Sepiidae > Acanthosepion > Acanthosepion pharaonis. Next base: position 1,946,649 of record CAHIKZ030000280.1, on the reverse strand, counting down.
CATAAATTCCTTTGTTTTTGTTGAAATATTAACTTACAATTATTCATTTCTTCATTTTTTTTTTTCATTTCAGAGAGAAGAAATTTTGCTAGCCAACAGTACATCATTAGATCGGTGCATCTGGCAAGGTAAAGAAAAGGTAAGAATATTTCAGTGCAACAATATGATTATAGTTGCTGATATCATAAATATATAACCTTGTAACCTTTTCTGGTTTAATACCTTGAATGAAAATATCCTTGCATTATGGAATAGCTTCAGTCCAGAAGTCAGAGTTTTAGAAAGGTTTTTTTTTTTTTATTTAAACTATTTACAATTGTCTTCGTCTTTTTTCAATCACCTAAAAAATGCTGGAGCTTAAAATGGCCGAAACATCATGAATATAGTAAAAAACATGAGGACAACAATCCGTACAATGTAAATAGTGTAAATAATTACAATACCTCATCTTAGAAATATAGACAAATATTGAGGGTGTTTTTTATTCATTAATTTAATAGATATTATTAGTCATAGAAGAAACTCAAGATGAGAAGACATTAAGATCAAATAGTATTGCTCTTTAAGAACCAAGAATGACAAAAATTTTAAAAAATTGTTAATTTTAGTTTCCTTTTTGATGCACTGGGATAGTTTTGTTCAACACCCCAAGTTGCATTATTTACATTATTCAGACTAATGTCCTCATCTTTGTCACCATATTTATTACAACGTTTCGGCCGTTGTACGATCCAGCCTTCTTCAGGTGGTTGGAATGTCGAACTGAATGGCACAGTGGATAAAGGCGTTGGTTAGATCCAGTGATAGGACCCAAAGCATGTGAGTTCAATACCCAATTAAGACAGTGGAGAACTTTCAGAGGGAAAATTAACAGGAGATAACTGATAACTGACATCCATTAAACATGGCACGTGGAACTAGAACAGTCTACCCCAGTGAGCGAAAGAAAGGGTTCAGTAAATAGTGTACATAATACCTCATCTCAGAAATATAGTCAGATACCCCAATTTGCTAAAGAACCAAAATATTAACCTAAGAACTCAAGTCATGTTCTGAAATAACCTCCTCGGATCTAGACTTCCATATGGATCTCATGTCTATGGCATCCAATTTGTTCAGAAATCTTTAAACTATCAACGAAATATAAACATTTTCTTAGATCAATGAATAAAAATGGCTTCAAGTGAATAAAGCTTGTAGGTCTTAAAGAAGACAATTCTTCATCAGATCTGATAAACTGGTGCTACAGAATCAGAAACAAAAGAATTTTACCAATTATCAAAGACCATATCATGTGAAGACTTCCAACAGCAGCAACAACTAAGATGGACCACTCATGTAACTGAAAGGTAAAATAATAAGATAATTAATCTACTGACTTTGACCTTAAACAAAAGTTTGGGAAAGAAACTTCTATCATTATACTATTTTAAGTAAAAAGATTTTATAAATTTTAGCTGATAGTAGCATTAATTTTTTGGTCAATGAATACCAAATGATTCCTGTATGGAAACAGTTAATTTCACTTTTATCATTATTATACATGTTTACTTGTTCCATCAAAAGTGATGGGCTTATGACTGCATTCTATTGAAACATTGATTCTTGTGCAATGACCAAAGTTAAGCAACATCAAGCTGGCCCCCAAAAATGTTTTTTGAGATAATACTGATTTAGTGATACATGTCTTCTTAATTATCCCAAAACCTGGAGAAGAAAAGGTGGCTTCATATTTTTCCCAAGGGTATTTATGCATATAATGAACTGACCTGCAATTGGAACTCGACTGTCTTAACAATTTTGAGCCATTATCTATTACACCACCTGCACATCCACTCTCACAGCACCTGACACTCCCAAACAGTCATCTATCTAGGGACTGACCTTGTTGCTTAATTTTGGTGATAGTATGAAAATCAATGTTTCAATGTGATATGGTCACCAGTCTTATTTGGTAAAGAAAAATTCACCAAAATTGTGATGTTTAGTAATAGTTAATAATCTTGAAAAAAAAACAAAAAAACTTGTGACATTTTTGTAAGTAGCAAAGAAAAATTTTTAAAATAGCTTTCAAAATCATGGTTTTTATCAAACAATGACCATTGCTTGAAACTATGCAACCATCTAAAACAAAAATTCTCAAACATTTTTATATTTACAAGAAACAGAAAAATTTCACTCAAACCAAAGAAAATAGTGCTGAATTGTTATACCATGTCAGTCCTCTAGTATGTCAGTCAATACTGTATAATTTGACAAATGAAAAAGAGACTTGAGGCAAAATGGAAATTGTTTGATAGAAGGATTCTGAGAATACCACGTTCAGAATGTTTGAGAAATAATGGCATATTAAAGAAACTGAGAAGAAAAAGATAATTTGTACTTAAAAAGACACAGTTGAAATTCCTGGGACCAATAATGAGTATCTTGGAGAATTTGATAAATAGTGTATAAATATAGAGCAGAAGGAAACATTGAGAAATCTACCTAATGAGCTAATGGTAGAACAAGGAGTGGGACAGGCATTCAGTTATAATTCACCATTATTTGCAGTGATGTGTGGCCACTTATCAGGTAACTCTTTGATGCCTTCTCAAGGAAGATTGTGATGCTAAAATGTTTTCTATGTATCTGGTTTTTATTATAGAATATTTTCAATATCAAATCATTTTGCTCTAATTGAAAGAGGGAATAATTGATTGCTGTAAAATTAGGTAGACCAACTAAATTCTAAAATATTTTCTGTGTTATTCCATTTTCATTTAGGAGTACATTTTTTCTTTAATTCACTGTATACACTGCCACATTCATACAAAGTCTAGGGGATGTTAGTGTATTCCAAATTTATACTTAACTAGTTAGGATGATACAGTTGGCCTTACAAAGCCATTAAGACACAAAGATTTACTGGGTAAGGAAGAATTAGAAGCAGAAAAAGAGTAATCATGAGGACAGTAGATAGTAATTGACATTGCATTTAAATTTAAATTTTTGAAGATTAAAGTTGACTGGACAGCATGGAGCTGGAGGAGTTCCACAAGTGAGAAGTGTGAGAAAAGAAACTGTTAGCATAGAATTTACAGTTACATCTAGCCAGCTCAACTGTAAATTGATAAGATTTCAATGCCAGTCTAGTATTGTGCTTAAATTAAAAAAATCTATGTACCATAGAGATGAGGTCATCTGGACAATTACCATGAAAATATCCATTGAAAAGGCACAAGATGGCATCCTTACATTGGTGGGGAAAGTGACTGAAGCCAAACTGTCAGATCAGTACTGATAATATTGCTGAATCTTTGGATTATTTCAAGGAGCTCAAGGTATATAGCAGGAGCACCAGAGTGTATGTGGCAGCAATATTCTAAACATGAATGAATGGGTTACTATATATATATATATATATATATATATATATATATATATATATATATATATATGACAGATTCTGGAGAGAAAAATTGTCCAAAATGGAAATTACTTATGATAAAGTCTAATAAATTTTCTGTGCAAGTTAAATATATTAAATTGAGTCATAAATAATTTTCACTTTAGTTTATCAACCTTATTCTTCAAAAAATAAAGAACAATTACATTTTATTCAATTATATGTTCACCATTATTTACAGTCACTTATCAGGCAGCACTTTGAGACATTTTTTTGCAAAATTAAGCACAATTTGATGTGAAAATGTTTTCAATGAACTCTTGAATCTGGTTTTCATTAAAGGCTTTTTCCACATCAAAACGTTTGGTGGCATTCGAAAAAGGTAATAATTAGTGTAAGGTCTGGTAAAATTTGGAGAGTTAGGTAGAACAGAGATTTAAAATTTTTTCATGTGTTATTTTTGCATTGTTATAGAGAACATTTCTCCTTTAATCCACTGTGTATGCTGCCACTGAAGTGCAAAGATATTATATTGTACTCCAAAGTTATTCTTAGGTACTATGTATGATGTAATATATTTGTTGTTACAACTGGTTCCCGAAAACAGAAATTAGTTGTTACTCAAACTTATATTTATATAAATGGTTCTTTCTGATAATTATGTGATTTTGCTTTAAATAATGTTTGTGTTCACCAAAAATTAGTTAACTTTAAGAGAGGGTTAATCCAATAATAAAAAAAAGTTGTCTTTATCAGGTTGAAAAGGACATATTAAAGGTTAAGGCTTTAAGCTTAAAAAGATGGCTGATGAAAGAACTGTCTTTGACTAGCTGCTAAGTTGTGCTTCTCCTTTGAAGGTTAATAACTACAGCTTAACCCAGGCTCAATGGATAAACAAAATTAGCACAGCACAAACAGTGAGGGTTGGAAAAACCTCCATGTTACTCTTATTTATTACTCCTATTTAGACTGGTACAATGTCACCAATAGACAGAAGTCTGGAAAAGTTTGAATTCATGTTCTGTTAATCTAGCTTGCTAGTCATTGCTCTCTGGTAAATACCTAAGTTTATATTTAAATTGATTGTGAGGTCTATGGGTGGGACTTCTTTTAGCATTTAATTCTCTCCCTCTTGGTAATAAGCTTAAACAAATCTTATTTTTCCATATATTGAGAGAATTTTTTATTTCAGATTAAAATTACAAAAATTTTCGACATACTTCAGTGAAATTTTCACTTTCTGAAATTATAGTTCAGATATATAGAAAAAAGATTTTCTTAGTACTCAATGACATAAGGGAGTTTTTATTATTGGTTGGGTACATTAGGTGTTCTTTATTATTGGTTAGCGGACTGAGATGTTATTTATTATTTGGTGACCTGAGAGTCTGTTTATTATTATTTGATGACCTGGGAGTCTCTTTTATTATTATTTGGTGACCTGGGAGTCTCTTTTATTATTATTTGGTGACCTGGGAGTCTCTTTTATTATTATTTGGTGACCTGGGAGTCTCTTTTATTATTATTTGGTGACCTGGGAGTTTCTTTATCTTTATTTGGTGACCTGGGAGTCTGTTTATTATATTTGATGACCTGGGAGTCTCTTTTATTATTATTTGGTGACCTGAGAGTCTCTTTATTATTATTTGGTGACCTGGGAGTCTGTTTATTATATTTGGTGACATGAGAGTCTCTTTTATTATTATTTGGTGACCTGAGAGTCTCTTTTATTATTATTTGGTGACCTGGGAGTCTCTTTTATTATTATTTAGTGACCTGAGAGTCTCTTTATTATATTTGATGACCTGAGAGTCTCTTTGATTATTATTTGGTGACCTGAGAGTCTCTTGTATTATTATTTTATTATTTGATGACTTGAGAGGTTCTTTATTATTGATTAGTGACAATATTATTTATAACTATTTATTACCCATGAAAGATTTTCCTTGGTATATTTTAATTCCTATAAGAGTTTTATTTTTTAGAAAAGAAACTAACATTTATTTGTTATGCACGACTTACACATTGTGTTTTCATGATGATTAAATTTTATAATTATATAAGAATAATATAATTATTATTATAATTGTTTATATTTATAATAAATATAATATAATTTAATATGTTCTATTTTTAAAATTTTTATCATATTATAAATTTAAAAGTTCAATCATCATCAAATGCCACTGATTATACCTTGTGCTACCATAACAATGGATTTTCTCATTAACCTATGTTCCTCTGATATCAGTTTAAACTGATATCTTCCTTTTTCCATATATTGTGACCATTTTGCTTAAAGTGCATATTTTACTGATTTCAAATGAAAACTTAACATTTTGCTTAAAGTTCAGATTTTCTTTATTTTAAATAAGAACTGAACATTTTCTGACATACTTCAGTGAATTTTTCCATTTTCTAAAATTATAGTTTATAACAATATTTTAGATATATGGGTGAAATGGAATATGTCTGTTTAAAATGATGCTATGTAGATATGGGTAAAAAATTATGAACAGATACAAATAAGAATTGAGCATAAAGGCTGCCGATGCCAAAATGCATATGTGCTTATCGTAGCCTCTCTTTACTCCGTTTATTTCTTTATGGCTGACAATCTATTTTTCATGACCTTGCCCTTTTGTCGTAGCATCCCACTACACTGTAAAACACTTTTTATGTGACCTTAAACAGTTATTTAAATTTAATAATTCACTATATTATTTGTTAAGATATTTGATTATGGTTACTATGCATATGTGTCATTAAATTATAGTTCAGTGAAAATGCAGATCCACAAACTTCCCAGAAGTATGATTTAGTGAGACATACATGTACGGACTCTGAAGAGAAACAATATTCTTGTAAAGTTTGTGGATCTACATTTTCACTGAACTATAATTTAGTGACACAAAATTGACATTTTACTTTAACAAAGATTCCTCTTTGCATTAATTTCAAGTCAAAGACTCCCAGAAAAAAATTATATTTACAATAGATAGATAAATAAACAAACATTTAGGATTTAGGAATGAAAATATGTTCTTGTAGGGATGCAAAGGGTGATTATCTCCCTTTGGTTAAGATAAAGTCACGAAGGTCACATGATGGCTGGTGTTGGAAAGCAGAACCTTCTTGCTCTGTGGAGGTTAATTCCTTCTCCATCTCGACAAACATAAATCTAAGAGTAAAAATGAAAGAGAAGAGTAGAGGTAAATAAATGTAAAATTTATTTACATATATACAAAGACTGGTAACTTATATTTATAAAATTAAAATGTAAAATTTATTTACATATATACAAAGACTGGTAACTTCTATATGTCACTAAGGCAACAGGGTGAGAGAGTGGTGAAATTAGAAGTAAAATGGATACTTTGTAGTGGCCATTGTTGGTGGTGTGCTGTCTCTCTCTCAGTGTATCAATGTTGACATCAAATGCTGGTTTGTTTGAATTAGGGCATATATATAGTTTTTAAGGAGACATGGTGGAATAATAGATAGTAGCTCGGATTGAGGAATCGGAGAGCCGAGTTTGAATTCCAGTTGAACCAGTTACATTCACTTATGTGCTAATATCCTTGGGAAAGGTATGAATCCTCTTCTTCTCCCCGCTAGATATGGTTAAATAGCAGGACAGACCAGGCTCAATAGCCTTGGATGGCAACTAGTCTACTGCAGAAAGAAATGGCAAATTACTGCAGGGAAAAATCTGCCTCATCAGTCATGTATTGAAAGATACATGATCACCTAAGCATATATCACACGTAACATGGTATATAACTGAGTTTTTAGTCATTTTGAAATCTTTTTTCTGGTTTTTGAGTGGAAGTGACTCTGATTGGTCCTAATATGTTATTAATATAGTTTGCATAGAAAATGTAAGAGGCATAATACTGATAAGTGATGTGAGTTTATTGTGTGACAAGACCTCAGTTGCTACTTAGCACGCCTAGAGGTAAGAATAGCTTGTTCTTGCAGTCAAGAATGAACAAAGTTATAAACAATATTCATGTCAGAAATATGAATATAATTTCACTTCAGCAAAAGAGAAAGTGAAAATACATGTTAAAAATATGTCCACTGAATAGGGTAATACATTACTGCCTTTCTCCTTTATACTTTTATAGTTACTTCTTTCTGTAGGTGCCCTCCATGACACATGCTTCGGTGATTACATCTCTTTTCAATTAATGATTGAAGAATTTCCACAGTAGGTTGCCATTACTTTCTGTGTACGTCTGGTTGCAAACCAATGCTATAGGATCAAGTCTGTTATGCTATTTTACCCATAGCTAGTGGGGGAGATATGGATTCATGCCTTTGTAAAAGATGTTTGCACAAATGGAATTTGAACTTGGCTCTCGGATTTTTTATTCCAAGCTGTTTTCTATTACACCACCTGCACATCCTAGCTTACAGCACCTGGTATTCCCAAGCAGTCACCCATGTAGCTACTGACCATGCTCGATGTTGCTTAACTTCAATGATCAGACAAGAACTGGTGTTTTAATGTAATATGGCTGTAAGCTATTTAGATGCCAGAAAAGGGTAATCATAACTATTTGTTGATTGGTTAGTTCAATTTTTTGATTTGAAAATATTAATAATAAAATTGAAAATTTCTTGTGATATGATCCATTTCTGACTCTAGTACAAATCATATAAAATTGTCCTCTCATATCTTGAAGATTATAAATTTTGAAATCACTGAGCTTAGGGCATCAGCAGGCCTTAATCCAGAGATTAATACTATAGAGATAAGCCACTTTATCATTATTTGTATTTAGATGACTACATCTTCACATGGAATAACACTGACCATTTAAAAAAAACAAACAAAAAAAAACTGCTTTTCTTTTCTTGCCATTATAAGAGTTCATACATTCGTGCAATTCTTCCAAAAATATTTCTGTCTGACTTCTTGAATTTGATGATGAGTTTGTAATTGTCTGTTTCTGGCTGGCTACATGGACTGCTTATGTTTTTTTTTTTTTTTGGCTTTTTTTGTTTTCGTTTGTCTTTTTGTTAAAAATTTGTTTTTGACTTTCTTTTTCTTCTTCTTTCTTTTACGTTGCTTCAGAACTACAAAATGAAAAACTTTTTGATACAGCAATCAGGCAATTAGCAGAGTAAACAGTAATTAAACTTGGAAGTATTCTTTCTTCATCTTTTTTTTTATTGCCATCACCAAAATAGAAACATTCAAGCATCAGTCGATTTTGTACATTCATTTGCTGCTGTCTGGAATGCGCTCTTGACTCTCACTCTCCTGCATGGTGAGCAAGTGAGGGTCAGGTAGGAGATGGAATAAAAAAAGTTCTTTCAAAAAGAGAGCTGCTGGTCTACAGAATAACTGGCGACAGGAAGCCTGTATATGCCAGAATACTTACCTAGACATTGGCCTGTGAATTCTGCTACAGAAACTGATATTTTACTTGGACAACATTAGATCATCATTGCATTAAATGTAAATAAAAGAGGTGCCCTAAAAATGATTCTTATGATAAAATAGGTAAACATTAGGATTTAGGATACCTTTCAATGTCATCAGTTGCAAAACTAGGTATTTATACTGATGATACAATTGTTTTCTTCTATCTTAGTAGCAAGTATGACAAGTCTAATATAACTGGCAGCTCCTCTAAAAAAGAACCACAAATCAGTGGTTAACTGGGGCAACAAATGGCTTGTAAATTTTAGCACCTCAAAAACTACTTTCATTTAATCACCAAAGAGAACCTCTTCTGCTTGCTATCATCATGGCTGTTGTTAACCTCCTGAAGGGCAACACATTGTGCTTTTTTGGTCTCACATTTTCCACTACCAAGAAGTGGAGTGATATACTGAATCACTTGATAAGTCTACTGCTAGGAAAGTTGGTTCACTGGGCCATGCTAGACAAATTTCTCATCAGAATCCATTTTTAAATCTACCATTTGTCTGTGCATTGAATATTACTGTCATATCTGGTCTGGTGGTCCTACTATAGATCTTGCGATTCTTGACAAAATTCAAAGACTGGTCTGTAATGTTACTGGCATTTTGATTTCAGCAGTAGCATGCAGAAAGGGGTGGGGACAGAAGGTTTGACAGCCTAGGACATCTATATTGGGAGGGCATCCACTCAAAAAGTGAAATAAAAAATGCAGAATTTATTTAAGAGTTTATTTCATGTTTCATCTGTTTTTACATATTTAAAATGTCTTCAGTATCTATATTTCTGAAATGAGGTATTATGTACACTATTTACATTATTTGGACAATTGTCCTCATCTTTGTCACCATATTTATTACAATGTTTCAGCCGTTGTACACTCTGGCCGTCTTCAGGTGGTTGGAATGTCAAACTGAACCCTTTATTTCGCTCACTGGGGTAGACTGTTCTAGTTCCACGTGCCATGTCTAATGGATGTCAGTTATCTCCTGTTAACTCCCCTCTCCAAGTTCTCCACCACCTTAACCAAGTATTGAACTCACACTCTTTGGGTCCTGTCACCAGATCTAACCAACACCTTTATCCACTGTGCCATGTGTTCTCAAGGATCCGGTGACAGGACCCAAAGAGTGTGAGTTCAATTTTATGATAGTACAAGAAAACACATTTACAATAAAGCAACCCCTATAATATAAAATGATGGTAAAATTTAGAAAAATAAAAAGGAAAAAGTGCAGAATTACTGTGTAATATCAATACTCTTATATGGCCGTAAATGGTGGACAATTTCCTCACAAATGAAGAGGAGACTTGAAGCAAGAGAAACATAGAAAAGAGTACTGAACTGCTATGTAATACCAATCCTTCTAGATGGCAGTAAATGCTGGACAATTTCATCATAGATGAAGTTTTTCAAATATTATTGCAGTTTTCTTTTTATTAGGAGTTGACATGTAAGCAACAAAATAGTTTGAAAAAAGCAAGAACAATACATGGAAATAAGAAAAAAGAGTTGAAATTCTGTATTTGAACAAATTATTCTTTCATTCTCTTTCTTTTCAGATGCCTGACTGCCAGAATCACATTCGTTTAATAGCCTTTAATGGGAGCAACCTGTTTGTATGTGGAACAGGAGCCTATAATCCAACAACATACCTACTAGATGTAAGTTTGTCATTTTTCCTTTTAATCAACATAATAGAATATTTATTTTGACAATACCCCTTTTCAGTTTCCTTTCTTTTATACATTACATTGTTTTTGTTGATATTGTTGTAGAATCAGGTTATTGAAAGCATTGTTCTTTTAAGTGTTTTTATATCTTAATACGAAGGAGGAGGGTAGAGGTGAACTTTCTGAAAGTCATTTGTTGTCCTTTAGTTTGCGATGATATCAGAAATCCATCACCCCCACCCCAACTATACATGCAGTCTACTGCTAACAGTCATTGGTACTCAACCTACCTGTCAATTAACTTCATGCTGTTGTAGTACATGATTCATACCAGGAAATACCTGTTGGTCTAAATGAAATTTAATATCAATAAAGAACCTTTCTTCTAAGAGAAGTTGATCTGTGGTGACATCAATATGTATTGGGCTCAAAATATTTCAAATAGAATTTGCACACAATATAGCATAAGAAATCCGGTGAAGATGTGCACTTCTTAGGATATCCATGGCTCTTCAAAGCTATGCTTAGGATGTTCACATATGATACAGCTGGATCACATATCCACGTTCAGGGAAAGCCCATAAAACCACACACTCTCATACATGTGTCATATTAACTGACATAAGAGTTCTCATGTTTCAAAACAAGAGCTGAAAACTTCAATATAATTATTAGAATTAAAGTGAATTAAAGTACTAAGCCCTGTTCCATCTCCAAGCGAATTTTTTTTTTAGAATAACTTATTTCTGAAAAATACTAAAGAACTTTGGATTATTTACCTAATGAGTTCTTTCCTATTTTCTATATATTTTTCACACATATATATATATATATATATATATATATATATATATATATATATATATATATATATATTAGAGGCATGGTGGAGTAGTGGATAGTGGCTTGGATTGAGGAATCAGAGAGCTGAGTTCAAATTCCAGTCAAATCAATTACATTCACTTACGTGCTTATACCCTGGGGAAAGATTTTCTCTTATTCTACCTCCAGATTGTGTTCTATAACCTTGGATGGCAACTGGTCTAGGTGAAGGTCAACTCTGAATTCAAAACCTACGGTGGGTTGTTTTGGAGACCTTGTGGTACATAGTGCACCCAGTCTTTGTATTCATCTCTTCTAAAAGTGTGGTGGATTCTGTACAAAGCCTTCACCACTATATTTAGTCGTCCCCCCACGAAGGCGTCATGTGACACAAGGCCTTTTTAACGTGGGCATTTCCGAGCCATTAGGCTCGGCCAAAAAATAGCCCATTTGAACCCGTATAAACGGGTTCAGGGCAAGCTTACCTCCCGAAGGAGGCTACGCTGAAGGGCGGAGTCTCCTTCGGGTTCCTCTCCATCCGTAGACAGAGAGTTGAACTGAACCGTCGCTCAGAAAGTGAACGTGATTATAGTGGTGAGCCTTCACCATTATAATCAAATCATATGTGCTGGTGTCTGGTTGTTGGTTCTTAGGAACTGAGCTGCTTGACCCTCATACATCAAATACAATAGGAGAATCCACACACACACACACACACACACACACACACACACACACACACACATATATATATATAAAGATATTTTTATGTTTATACATTCTTTTTTTTTAGATATATAAACATAAAAATGTCTTAAAATAATTGTCGGACTTTGTCAATTTCATTATATATATTATATATATATATATATATATATATATATATATATATATATATATATATATATATGGAAAAAAAAATCTTACATTTTGCCGATGCATTTCGTCTTCCGACTTTTTTGAAGGCAAAAAAATGAAATTGAAATGTTTTTGTTGTTATAGTTACATTAAGATTTTTTTTTCAATTGTCATTTGATACCAATCTGTCTTGTCCACAGAATTCATCTGGGAATTTAACTATTTATATATATATATATATATATATATATATATATATATATATATGTAGGAATTGATGGATAAATTGTTGACATATTGTATTTTAACTTTTCACATGGGCATTGTTTGTTTTTATCACCTGCATAGTATAGTAGGGTCAGTTGAACACAACGTGAGAGAAAAAGAGCAGCTTGACACAATTTAAAAAGAGCTGGATGAGTCTAATGGTGATTACAATGGTCGTTCTGATAAGAAAAGAACTCCTGAATTTGTTGGTGAGGGTCTCAGACTCAACATGCAGGCCTGCATGAAGTGTCTTGAGGAGGTAATGCTGCCCTGGCTTAAAAGAATGGCTGCTGGAAGACCCTATATCTGGCAACAGGACTCTGCACTATGCCACACAAGTAGGAGAACCCAGTCATGGCTATCAGACAAATTTCTGCAACCACATCACACATTACATTTGACCACCTAAATCCCCAGACTGCAATCCCCTTGATTATTATGTGTGGGTCACAGTTGAGCAAGAGACCAACAAAACACTTTGTAACACCAAAGATGAACTGTAGGCAAGGATTATCACAGCATTCACTAACTTCAGATAAGATGCAGGAGATTCCAAAGTTGTCTGCAGGGGGTGGCTGATGCCAATGACAATCTTATTAAATGAATTCACTCTTTAGTATTTCAAGATGTAATTTTGGTAAATATATCAGTTAAAATGAGTTGTCAGTCTTATTTTCATTTTTGAGTAATTTAGAAGACAATTTATCCATTGCAACCAATGTGTGTGTGCATATATATATATTGATGCTATGTTCACAAGCATATTTACAATTGTAATAATTCAACCAAACAGAATGTCTCTTACAACATAACATTTTTAAAATCAGCATTTGTGACTTTGTGTATGACCTGAATTTTTAATCTTTTAACCACATATGATGTCCATTTTCTTTTCCTTAGTCCAGAATTTAGGACAAGCGAATATAAACATTATTACAATGATTGCACTCAAATCATCCTTGTGCTGAGTTGAAACAACCAAAGAGAGAGCTTGACTTAATTCATAGGTGGAGGTTTTTCGAAGACACTTGTGTGTACCATGTGTTGGAAAGTAGAAAGAGAGAGTCAGTAGCCAGTGCAGATAAATATTCCTCAGTAGGAACGTAATTATTATGTTGTGTTACATCTTTGAGCAAGGGGGAGAAAGAGAATGAAGCAAGAAATGTTTATCTTTTTATAAACTACACCACCTAATGGCTTTTGGCAAAACCAGCTGGGGTGGGGTATATCATATGTTTGGTTTCTTTACTCAGATCATCATGGGAAAATGCATTTCTTTTTTTTTTATTTATTATCATTTTATTTATCGATTTTATTTCATCTTCCAACAATTATAGTTCAGAAATTAAATTCTGTTCTCTTGTAAAAAAAAATATTGTTACAGTTCTCACATCCTTTTTTCAAAATATTTTAAATAAACAATTGAATAAATAAGTAGTGTTTAACATTTATGTTCTGAGTTCTTGAGGAAAAACAGATAAATTCACTTTGATGTGTTACAGTTTTATTAAAACTCTAAAAATAGATTTTTAAAATAATAAAATTTGAAATGTGTGATAGCAGTGTCAAGAGAGAAATGTTCTTTTTGCACACCATTTTTATTTTATTTTCCCAGCTTTCTAAGTAAAATTCTGTTAAATTAGATTTGGTATGTTAATATGATTTTGTTTTAAAATACAAGTGCATTATTAAAAAAAAATAGGTTCAATTGGAACGTTTTTTGTTTTTTTTAAATTATTTGCTTTGTTGCAGATATAAACACTTCTGAGGAGATTTTATAACCTCTTGGTACATTTGACACACTAACAATTTTGGTTTGTCCAAAGGAAAAATCTCTATCTATAAAAGGCAGGATGTGTGTGTGTGTGTGTGTGTAACGAATGCATGGCCGCAATATTTGATGGATTTGCACCAAAATTTACATGCACATGCTCCAAGTTAGTGGGAAGGCCAAGACCGACGTTGCATTTCCCAACTCCCATCGATAGTGGAAATAATCAATTTTTCATGCTTCTATGGTAGTTTTCATGTAGTTTGCAGCCATTTTGTACTGGCCAGAGTGAGAGCCTATAGTTGGCTGCCACAAATGTTAACTAGCATGCAAAAAAAATCGATAGCTGCATTCATCACAAGTTGGAAAAATTTAAATCTGCATGGCACTTTACTCCACTTGGCTCATTCGCTTGCTTAAACTCAACGTTGATTCTGATTCCGCAGAACTGGGTTGGGTATGAAAAAGTATTTGTTGTTAACATTCTTTTTTCATTTGGTTTTTCCAGTTATGAGTCCTTTTTTAAAGCTGATCATTTTGTGTTCATTTTGTTTAGTTCTTTTTTTGTAACAAATTTAATGTTTAGTAAAGAGCTTAGAAAAAATTTGCAGTGTGAGATAGGCAAGAAGTAAGGCATGTAGCAACATCAGCACAGCAAAGGGCACTCCTTTAAAGGCAAGGAAGGGCAAAAATATTTCACGTCAAGTGATAGCGATTGCTGTATGAGTCGTACGATTTTTGAATCAAGCACGGGCAAAGCTGCTAGTAAGACATAAAATTTGAACAAAGAAATATTAACAAATATATTGACAGGACACTTTACAAAAGAAAAAGTGAGAAACGAAATATGAAAAGTTCAAAGCAACCTTAAGTGTCTCTAGTTGATTACTCACATTTTGCAGGCATGAAAAAAATGAGTCTTTTTGCTATGAAAAGTTCCTGAGAAAGACATTGCATCTTTCAAATCTTGTATCATCTGTAACTATCATCAGGGTGTGATAATTCCAAAACCTTGCTGCCTGTGATTATCATCCGGGAGTGGTAATCCAACAGCTTTTTTTGTGAATCATTTTTCACAAAACCAGATTTAATAAATACATGTTCATCGTAATAGTGTTTTTGATACAAAATATCAAAACACTTTCTTGCAGAAGAATTAACAGAATTTTGTTGTTTTTTTTTACATATTTTACACATTTGCATAAGGCTAAATTTTGTCTATGTTCTCACCTTACATCAGTTGAACAAAAGAGCCCTATACGTACTGCTAACTCATGAATGATTTACTGTTAATGCTTTATACATGTTACGAGCTAATGGTATTCCAAACATAAGCAGTAACATTTAATTTGCATAACAATCTTTAAAAACATGTTTTAACTATTTCATGTGTGTATTTATTTTTGATTCAAATTTTAAAAGTTACCATATACTAGCAATGTTTTATGAATTTTTTTTTTAAATCACCATATTTGCATAGAAAGAATTTGCATCTGTCTTACCAAAATTCAGTCATGGTGGAAAATTTGCAACATTCATAATAAGCATTGTCATCATCTGATATTTTATATCACAGCGAACTGGTCAGATGCAGCCAAAAAAATTCATGGAATTATCTAAATAAGTCAAAATAATCAGTTTAATTAGATTTTCTTAAAACTGTAACAAATTATTTAAACAAGTGAAAAAAATAGTAATTTTGCTGACTTAATAATTATTTTTATTAATATAAGCATTTGAAAATTATCAAAATGTTTGTCTTATAGGTCTATGTAACTCTGTGCAGAGTAAGAAATTCCCTTGTACTTAGCATTATAACAAAAAGAAATTTATAAAATAGATGTCTCGTTTAAAATTTGGTTGATGCAGAAACTTTCAAGATGTAAGAGAACTTCCATGGCAACTTAGTTTTATCTATACCTAGAATGTGTATTTGGCTAGTAGAAAGAAATTAATTAACTCTTTCTCTGGTGCAGTTTTTACTGAAAGTAACTTTTTCAGACACAGATGAATAAACACACCCAAAACATAACATTCAAAAACCAGCTACAGATGTGTTTATAAAACATTCTTGATTATTTTTGTGCCCTTCTGAGCTTGAAACGAGTCTAATTGTCAACTCGTACTTCTTCTAGAGGTGTTAGCCACTGCTTGGGTACTTCAAAGTACCTCAGTTTCTTAGTTTCTATATTAAAAACAAATAAAAAATTTGTCTGAAAACGTATGCTTTTCCCTGAAATAATTAGCAGAGAAGGGGTTAATACACAAGATCTTAATTTCTTGTAAGTCTCTATAAAACAATAGCCTAATGGATTAAAGTGTTGGTTCATGAATGTGGTGACATGTGAGTTCAATCTCTGGGTCAGGCAGTGTTCTACTTGGACTCAGTGGAAACTGGGCAAGTAATAACTAAGCTGCATTAAAAATAAGATCTAGATGAGATATCCCTAGACATGAACAGTGGAATGAGAACAGTCTACTGCCATAGATTAAATGATTTCAATTTGGAATTTCCTGTAGGCTACCTGGATTGATATACACCTGTTAAAGGCTGGAAGACACAATGGCCGAAACATTGTGATAATAGCAACAAAGATGAGGACAATAGCCCAAATGTAAATAAGTTTCTTTGTTGTTCCTACTTTCCTTAAGACTTCCTCTAAGGAATTATAATGTAATATTAATTCAAAGAGTTAATGTTTAAGACTTGGATATTGATTCTCCAAGCAGTAACTTTTGATTAGTTCTTTCAATACAGTCATAAAATTATTAACTGATTCCTCTCATTAAGCAACTCTTTTTGGGAAAAATCAATTCCTGATCAAGTTTTTTTATGTAGGTTGTAATGACATGAAAAGTCTATAGCACATTTGTTAGGTACGTAATGTTGAAAGTAAAAGTTGTTTGCAGATCAAATATTGAACTGCAATTTCTGAAGTGTTCTTTGTAAGATTAAATTTTAAGTATACAATTCTTCATGCTAATCTTGTTCATGAGAATGTAATATTAAGATGACTGCAATGTTTACAGTTTATGTAAGATTTGTCAAGTACATAATGTTTAGATCAGAAACTTTTAACTGATCAAATATTGATAGTTCTTTTCTGGAAAGGTTGTTTGTTTTTTTTTTTACATTATTAGTTAAACTATCTTTTATAGTTATTTTTGTATGATTTGTCTTTGACAGTAAGAATTCAGACGTCACTAAAAAGAAAAAGATTCTTATTGAATGTGGCTTCATTTGAGGATATCATGCATCACTCTGAATCTGTTTAAATATTGAAACTTGGTTTCTGAAGAATTCTTCTGAAAGACTGCCAAAGACAGCAAATTCGTCTCTTATACTTTCTCTCTGAATCAATAGTTGTTTTGAAAAGACTGCAGCCAAAAATCAACTACTGATATGCCGTTCTCTTTCCCCTGAAGAAAATACCAAACAGCTGTATTGTTCAATGTTATTAACTAATAACACACTTGTGCACTAGTTGAAATATTAACTAATTCTAACCATATTGATTTTTTCTGCTGGTTTTTCTTGCCACATTCTATAAGAATTCTTTAAAATATCATTCCCCTTCAAGATATAGGTGATCAAGACTCTTTATTGATACCTTTTCTGTCTTATCTCTGAACTGCTATGATGTCTTCAGAAACATAATGGACTGTGTTCCTCTTGCCTTCTCTATGGTTTTGTATTCAACGTAGTCTTTCTCTGAGACTGGCTACTACCAATAGCTAGAGAGTCCAGTCTATATTGCTAGTTAACCCTGGGCTAGAATTTGATTCATGCCTTTCCCAATTGATGTGAAGTAAACACAACAGGCTAGGAAGAAAATTGAACTGACTTCATCAATTCCTCTTCCCACAGCAGAAATTGTTTTTGTTTTTTTAGTGGCATATCAACTCCTTATGGATCATTTAATGCTGAAATTTAATTTTCTTTGGAGCATTAGTAATTTCTTTTAAAAAAATATATATTGCTGGTAATTTTTTTTCTTTCTCAAAAATTGTATTGCTGATAACTTTTATTTTTGTACAGAAATGTATTACTGGTAATTTTTTTGGCTATGAAAATGTATTACTGGTATTTTTACTATAAAAATATATTTTTATACTTTCATAGTGTTTTGACACCAATTTTGGGGTTAATTATTTGCCCATAGTTGGGAGCCTAAAAGGTGCTGCCACCCCAGGTCAGGGTGGACCTGGGAACACCAGCAATTAAGAGGTTGTTCCACGCTCCTCAAAACCGCCTGATCAAAGGCCTTCCTGTTGGATGTAGTTTATCATCTTACCCAGGATATGAATGTAGTTTATCGTCATATCCAGGACAGCTATTGATTAAGAATAAAAGAATTACCAATTTGAATAATTTGTGGAATAGCATTAAGCATTTGATTTGTATCTTTTTGAATTTTTGAAAGTTCCACCTCAGATCAGGGTGGACCAGTGAACAATAGCAATTAAAAGGTAGTTTCATGTTCCTCAAAACCTCCTAATCAGAGGCCTTGTTGCTGGTTGTAGTTTATTGTCATGATATCAGGCTACACCAATAAATTTTATGCTACCAGAATACATATGCGTTATGTTAAACTAAAATAAATTTATATTATTCATACTATTGTCCTCATCTTTGTCACCATATTTATTACAACCTTTTGGCCATTGTACACTCTGGCCTTCTTCAAACACATGGCACAATGGATAAAGGCGTTAGTTAGATTCAGTGACAGGACCCAAGGAATGTGAGTTCAATACCCAGCTAAGGCAGTGGAGAACTTTCAGAGGGAAATTAACAGGAGATAACTGATAACTGACATCCATCAAACATGGCACGTGGAACTAGAACAGTCTACACCAGTGAGCAAAATAAAGGGTTTAGTTCAACATTCCAACCACCTGAAGAAGGCTGGAGTGTACAACGGCCAAGACGCTGTAATAAATATGGCGACAAAGATGAGGACAATCATCCGAATAATGTAAGTAATGTACATAATACCTCATCTCAGAAATATAGACAGATACTAAAATAAATGTTGACTAACGGTAATGCTAACTATTCAGTCAATGAATGCCAAATATTTCCTGTATGAAAACGGCTCATATCACTGTTACCATTACCCAAAAATATATGCATTATCATGGGTGAAATTTTGAATTACTGTTTTTATTTACTAATCTTAGAACGAAGCCACAAGTATGGAGCACTCAGCAAGGACTAAATTCACTAGTCAGTAGCAATGATCAACTAGATGAGCTCATTAACAATTACTCATTTCAAAGTTACCAAACTAGAGTTACTATTATTGACAGGGAAATGGAAATTATAAAATCAAATTAAAATTACTTATGTCCATTTAGCACTAATAAAAATGGAGTGGAGATGTTTGCTGGTAAGGATGAAAATAGCACATTCATGGTTGTCATGGAAGGAAGTTCTTTAAGACTTTGAACCAGCTATGGATATATAATGACTGTTGTTGATTATGGTAATATTCTTTCTTTTTATGTGCCATGTCCTTTCAGGATGTAGGTGATCATGGCTCTCCACCTCCCTCTATACCCTTGCAGCTCTTAACCAGTTCCTTCCCTCTTCTTCTTCCCCCAGACCATGTTCTGTTATCCATTTGCTTAAGTCTGCCAGGTATGTCACGTGTTGTTTTTCCTTTGTCTCTCTTTCTCTCTATTCAACACGTGAATGTCAGATTCTCCAGGCCCTTCTTCCTCATTATATGTCCCAGAAACTTCAGCTGATGTTAAGTATAAGCCTCCTCCTTGTTTGCAACCTCTCTAAGACCTCATCGTTGTTCACATGCTCGGTCTTTGGTATCCTTATCATACTTCTGTAGAACCACATCTCTGTCAACTTGAATCTTTTTTTTCATCTTTGAGGAAATCGTCCAACATTCAATGCTGTAAAGAAGGACAGATGTCACGTCACAGCTTAAGTTTTCTTTTCTTTGTTAACAAAGAAATCCTCCTTTCTGTCCAACTTCTGGAATGTGTCCTTGGCCATCCCAATATGTTTTATCCTAAACATATTGTCAATAACAAGATTAAGTCATAGATTCCAAACATAATCTCATGATCTTGATCGGAAAAGAATAAACTGATTTTCTGTATGCTTTTTCCGATATATGACTAACTCGGTCAAATTATCTATTCTAATTATTCCTTTAGGTATTCTGGTTAGTATTCTGATTTTTGTTGTTTTGAACACAGCATTTTAGTCACTGTGCTCTCCAACTTGTGTACTATTGTCTGGAATTCCTCAGATTAAACATTGTTGCTAATCCATCAATTATTTGAACTAATATCATTTTTTTTGTGTTTCAACAAATCCATTCTTCAATTTAGCCTAACAGAGTCTAAACTTATGAGATGAATTTTCATTATTGCTTCATTTACTTGATCTGATATATCATCTTCATTGCTTCAGATATAATGTTTTAGCTGATGAAGCATTTACAATCTATTCTAAAAGAAATGTCAGTCTGATTTTTTTTTTACATCTGAAATATGACTTTTAGATCTGGAGATATGATGAGTCTTAGAGCTAAAAAAAATGACAAGATGCTTGAATCTAGAGAAATTATCAGACACTTCATTTTTTGTTTTTAAAACCAAGCTCAGTTCAACTAAATTACAATTAGGAATGAAAGCCAATGAGAAGACTTTAGAAGGAACTGGAAACCCAATCCTAAACAGGAAACAAAGGATAAACCTCCTATCTGGAGAGATAAAGAAACTTCTGGATCCAGAGAGATAAAGAAACTTCTGGATCCAGAGAGATAAAGAAACTTCTGGATCCAGAGAGATAAAGAAACTTTTGGATCTGGAGAGCTGAAGAGACTTTTGGATCTGGAGAGCTGAAGAGACTTTTGGATCTGGAGAAATAGAGAGACTCTTGGATTCAGAAAAAAAAAGAGACTTTTGGACCCAGAGAAATAAAGAAACTCCTGGATCCGGAGAAATATGACACTTGGGGACCCATAGAAATGATGAGTATTGATTATCTCAAGATATCAGTATTATTGAACATTTGTGGTGCATTTTGGAGCAACAAGTTAGGAGCTGCTATCCTCCACCATTGTGTCGTAAAGAGCTGGAGAAGGTTTTAATGGAAGAATGACTGAAAATTCCTCTGGATGAAGTCAGGAAGCTGTATGATTCCATTCGTGGATGTATTAAAGCTGTCTGTGAGGCTAAAGGAGGACCAACTCTATATTAAATAAATTTTCTTTGAATTTAACAAGTTTTCCAATTATTATGTCCAACCCCTGTATATAAGTAATTGAATAGCAAAATGGAAGATATCATATGTTATATGATTTTGCCCTCTTCATTGTGGTTGTTCTCAGGCTCACTCTGACCCAGTGTGAACTATGAAACAAAAACAAAACAATATGAAAGTATAAAAATACATTTTGTAGTAAAAATACCAGTAATACTCTTTTATATAAAAAAAAAATTACCAACAATACTATTCTACTGGAATTACTATCATGAAAGAACACTTTCACAGCATTAACTCATATAATATCCTACAACTTTTAAAATCAAACTTTATTCCAAAATATAACTTCAACAAAACTACAGTGTAAAACACACACTACTAGTAATCATGTCTACACAAACATATATATTCAGAAAAGCTGATTATCATCTATATATTCAATTGTGAAAGCAGAATAACTTATCATATTTTTATTACTTCAAAGCTTCCAAGAAAATTAAATTTCAGCATTAAATGACCCATAAATGAGTTGATATGTCATTAAACAAACAAATCGATCATATGATTTTATCCATAAAAGAGATTTCTTTAGATTAATAATGGAGACAAACACTGAAGACAAATGAATGTATAAATTTAGATTTTACTTTTTTCTTTTTTGACATTCATTCTATCTAGATGCTTAACCTAATGAACTCGGTCTTGGTCTCAAAGCAAAAAATTTTGATCTGAATTCTTGTTTATTACTTTTAATTTCTAATATGTGGAGGTACTAAAAAAAATAATTCTTGTCTCAGCCCACTTTTTAAAATCTCTCCAAATATCAGAAAAATCCTTTCTTGGTCAAAGAACTGTTCAGCACTTCTTGTATAAGTTAGCAAAGTTCGCGTAATATTTCTTACATTCTCTTACAATGTCAAGAAAGTACGTTTAAAGCAGAAAAAATACTTCTACAATAAGCTGAAGACGTAAAACTTACACGCTCAGTTATTTGTACACATATTTCAGATAATCTTAGATGGGCAAATAATTGCATTCATCTTCATGAAAAAACATTTTGACAGTAAATTAATTTTTATGTTTTCTCATGTTTCTTTTGGAGAATCAAGTGGGCAAGAAAGAAAATGTTTTTATCTATTATTTGTTATTACAGTCAACTAGTAAGCATTGTACCATTTCTAATGGCTGTATTATGCTATTTTTATGGGGTCTGTAAGGAAAGACGAAAAAGTAATGAATAATTCAAGAGAACGGAGAAACCTGGAAGAAATAAAATAAAAGCCCTTCCCCCTAAACAATGTATCAAAAGAAAAAAAAACCAATGCTTTAAATATGTTTTAGAACCCCATATGCACCAAAGATAATTAGGGTCTAAAGGAGACTGATAATAGTTCAACATCAATTAGGGATCTCTTAATAGCAAAATTGTCTCCTATTTGTTATTAGGAAATAACTAAGTAAGAAAAAGAAAGCATATATATATATATATATACACACACACACAAGAATCCAATTATATTCAACTAATATTGTCTTTTCTGCTCCCCATTTTTATATCTCCATTTCAGTTTCATGCTGTTTTTTCTCTTTTTCATTCTTTTTTTTATTTGCAAAATGTTGTCTTTCCTTCCCCGAGTTCCTACCTTCTCGCTTTCCTTCTCCGAGTTCCTACCTTCTCGCTTTCCTTCCCCGAGTTCCTACCTTCTCGCTTTCCTTCCCCGAGTTCCTACCTTCTCGCTTTCCTTCCCCGAGTTCCTACCTTCTCGCTTTCTTTCCCCGAGTTCCTACCTTCTCGCTTTCCTTCTCCAAGTTCATAATTTTTCCCACTTTCTTATTTCCAAATTTCTCCTCTCTTCCTTTCTTTCTTAATTTTTCCCTATTACTTTCTTCCCTTTCTTTCTTTCTTTTATTTTTCCAGGTTGCTTTCTTTATTTGTTTTTTATATTAGTTTCTGATATGTCCCGGAAAGGGATATATTTGAACAAAGTAGCTAAGTGGTTTTGGCTACTATAACCAAGTAGAATACGGTAGCAGTAATCGACTGGTACTCGTCGTAGTCGCAGGTAAGAAGTGTAGATCAATGGTGTTGTCCAATGGGTGCCGTTATAGACTTAGCTCTCAGACTAAGGCTCTTGACTCCTGACTCTCCTACACGTCCGTCGATATTTATGATGGACACCAGCCAATCACACTCCAGTGAGGGGGAACACAGGTGTATGCATATTCCATTATATCAGTTTCAAATGTCCTGTGTATGTTAAATACACATTAAATCCTCTTTCCTTACTATGTGTCCCAGAAATTTCACCTGCTGCTTTCTGATTCAATGTACAATTATTCTTTTTGTTAAAATTTCCCTGTTCCTCACATGTTCTGTCCATGGTATTCTCAGTATCCTTCTGTAGAAGCGCATTTCTCTTACCTCATTTTCTCTTCATCTGTCGAGAAGTTATCCAGCATTCACTGCTATTCATTATTGCTCAACAATTTACCTCCAGCACTTGTGAAGCCTTAGGTATCAAACAATTTACCTCCAGCACTTGTGAAGCCTTAGGTATCAAACAATTTACCTCCAGCACCTGTGAAGCCTTAGGTATCAAACAATTTACCTCCAGCACCTGTGAAGCCTTAGGTATCAAACAATTTACCTCCAGCACTTGTGAAGCCTTAGGTATCAAACAATCAGTGATCAGTTTTTGTAGTTGCTATTTACTAGTTCTCTATTTTGAAATTTTTTTATTTAATCCCTTTAAGTGTGAATGCCTTTTTTCTTTTTTTTAATCGAAATTACTTCATGCAAGGCAGTAAAGCCACTAAGACACAAGTGGTTACTGGGTGTTAAAGAATTAGGAAACAGAAACATTATTAAGGAACAAGAACAAAAGAAGAGGAATCAAGAAGACAGCAGATAACAAATGACATTGCATTTAAATTTTTGAAGATCAAATTTGGCTAGAAATCATGGAACTGGAAGAAAGTTCCACAAACAAAAAGTATGAGAAAAGAAACTGTTAAAATAGAAATTATGGTTACGTCTAGCCAATTCAACTGTAAAGTGACGAGACCTAATTGCCAGTCTAGTACTGTGCTAATAATTCATAAAGTCTAAGTACCATAGTGAAGAGCTCATCTGAACAATTACCATGCACTTATTTATAGAAACAGCATAGAGAAGCAACTTTATGGTGGTGGGAAAGTGACTGAAGCTGAGATGCCAGGTCAGGATTAATAATATTGCTGATTCTTCTTTGGATTTTATCAAGAATCTCTAAATATATAGCAGGAACACTGGACCATATGTGGCAGCAATATTCTAAGTATGAACAAATGGTAGACTTATAGATATGTAAAATAGATTCTGGAGAGAAAAATTATCTAAGACAACACAGTGAACTTTCTTAGCCACTGACTTAGCAATGGATTCAATATAGTTGTCCCCCTTTATGTCCACTGAAAATGTTAAGGAGTCACTCTCCTGGAGGTTAGCATCAGCTATGCTAATGGAAGGCAGTAAGGACTCTCTCAGATGATTAATAGAGAGCAGTTTACTACAATATTGTCAATCAGTTGCCAGTTGCCCTTAGTTTACATCTCACTGCATTCTTCAAGTTAGCAAATTTTATGGGTAGCTTAATTCCTTATGTCTGACTACAATCAAATGTTTTAGGGGAGTAATGGATAGTGGCTTGGATTGAGGAATCAGCAAACCAAGTTTGAATTTCATTCGAGTCTTACATTCACTTACATGCTAATACTCTTGGGAAAGGTATGAAGCTCTCTCTTCTCCACAGCTATGGGTAAATAGCAGGATGAATTAAACCCTTTGTTGACAACCAGTCTAGAAGAATGAAATCTCTGAATCCAAACCAGCCTGGAACTGCTTGGATTGCACTATACTAAGGTGTGTGTATATATGTAGGTGGTCGTCACTTATGAATCAAAATTTCCACTTGAACTCCTACTATGAATTTGCATGTCCTTCAATATGTGACTTATTCATTTGACAGACCCAAGTCAACTCATCCCGGGTGAATGCCACAATAAGTACAATCAAATGTTTTGGCTCCTTTGAAAAATGATCTTAAGTTAAGTGTGAACTCATAATATTATCAAGTCACCCAGAGGTTTGTTTGTATTCTCTGATTTAGTATAGTTTCATGGTAACTTAATTCAGTACCCCTAGCTATAAGCTAGTTAAGGATTTGTTATATTCTGTGCTAAGGGAATAAACACATAACACCAGGTGGATACTAGAAGAAAGGTTTATTGTACACAATCAGTACAATATGAAACAGAGTACAGTTATACACACAGGTCAATCTAGTAGTGAGTGCCACTAATTGGAAGGTCAGACGTGCTTGCTTCATCTCTCTCATCCCTGTGTTTCTCATAGATGGTTGACTTTATAGGTACTTGCTACTTATAGTGTAATCATTCATAGTGGTGACTGTTTATTTCATTACATCAGGATTACATTTTCATTACTTTGAAAAGGTTTCAGAGGATTTTCTATGACTGTGCTAGAAATTTTAAAGTTGAGAACAGTGTAAAGAAACCTGGAGTGCTGGCCTGGTGATGGATTGAACCTTGGCTGCTGATGTTCTAACATCTAGCATTATATATATATATATATATATATATATATATATATATATATATAATAATTAATTGATTTAAAATATGTTTTTTCCACACAGTTCTAGAACTGTGTAGCTTAAAAAAACGTATTTTAAATCAATTAATTTATAATATTAATGCTCTGTAAATTTACATTGAGCACTATTTGGTAAAAATAGAAATATCTATAAGAACACCGGATTATATATCTTGCTGTTCTTTCTTTTTATTATATACATACATATATATATATATATATATATATATATATATATATATATATATATATATATATATATGATCTTATATCAAGTCTCTCATGTCAATACTTTTTTGCACTTTTCAAGGTTTTGGTGTTTGATTTAATTGCCTTTTTCACCTATGTTTTCCTTTTGTTTTGTTAACTATCTGATGTAGAATTTCTAGGTAATTTTACGAGATATCTACATATGGGCTTATATATTTTTCATTCAGATATATATATATATATATATATATATATATATATATATATATTTTACGTTATCTCTACTGATTACATTCTGTCTAACTTTAATGTTGCACCCAGTGCCTTGATGACAATTATTTTTTTTAACATTTTTCTGGTAATGTTTGTTAAGTATATTGTTTTGCCTTGTTCACGTTCCTCCCTTTCTTGGGAATATTTTTTTCTTTCAGTCCAGATAAAAGTAAATATATTTTCTAAAGACATTTATGATTCTCCCATCATATTTCACTTGAGTCGTTTGATGGACAAAATGTAATCATTACAAGGAAAATTCTTCTTTTGAACATTTAATGGACAGCCTTTTATTGTGCTGCCATCTTGAGGGAGAAAAATGATGAAATAATATTTTCAGGTAGTTAACAATATTTAATAATTGTTGACAATAAGTCACAAATGTTCATCACAACTGACAGTAATTGATTAAGTTAAAAATAGTTAATATTTAGAAAAAGTTTAGAATACTTAATAATAGTTAACAACAGGTAACAATATTTTATAATGGTCAGGAAGAAATAACAATAATACTAGTTAAGAATAGGTAACAATATTTTATAATGGTCAAGAAGAAATAACAATAATACTAGTTAAGAATAGGTAACAATATTTTATAATGGTCAAGAAGAAATAACAATAATACTAGTTAAGAATAGGTAACAATATTTTATAATGGTCAAGAAGAAATAACAATAATACTAGTTAAAAATAGGTAACAATATTTAATAATAGTCAAGAAGAAATAACAATAATACTAGTTAGGAATAGGTAACATTGTTTAATAATAGTTAAGAATAAATAACAATTTTTAATGATAGTAAGCATTAGTTAACACTAATACTAGTTAAGAATAGGAAACATTATTTAATAACAGTTAACAGTAGGTGACAATAATTAATACTAGTTAAGAACAGGTAACTTTATTTAATAACAGTTAATAATAATTAATACTAGATAATAAAATGTAACATTAATTAATAACAGTTAACAGTAGGTGAGAACAGGTAACATTATTTAATAATAGTTAATAATAATTAATACTAGATAATAAAATGTAATGCTATTTAATAAGAGTTGAAAATACTTAACATTAATAATAGTTAAGAATAGGTTACATTATTTAATAATAGCTGAGAATAGGTACCTTTATCAAATAATAGGTAACAGTAATTAATACTAGATGAGAATAGATAACCTTTTTAAATAATAGTTAATTATAGGTAACAATAATTAAAGCTAGTTAAGAATAGGTAATGATATTTAATAATAGTGAAGAATTGGTAACATTTAATAATAGTTGGGAATAGGTAACAATAATTAAAGCTAGTTAAGAATAGGTGACAACAATTAGTATTAGTTAAGAATAGGTAGCATTCTTTAATAATAGTTAAGAATACATAACAATATATAGCAACTGTAACTTTTTAATTTTTATTTTTTTAGTATGTTTTTTATTAGCAGAGGACTCAGTGGACTATTATCACAATGTGTGATACTTAATGGCAAAAGTGATAAAAACAAAAAAATAAACTAAATGAAACTGGCTGGACTATATACTGAAACACATAATGAAAAAAAATGGTTTAAATTTTCAGTGATATCTCACCTTTGTGCACAGGTGTAGTGGTGGCAGATCCTCCCCATCCCATTATTTGATGAGGAGTAAGTTCCACTCAGACAGCATCTTTCCCAGAACTTTGTGGAACAGATTCCTGAGAGGATGCTCCTCTCGATACTACAACCTTAACCTCTTCAAATCCCAGGCTAACTGATATCAATCCTAAATAATGTGCACTTTTTGCTTCCTTCTTTCCACTTCCTTACAATAATTTCCCTGAGTAACCCTCTACCTTGAGTTACCCTTGGGCTTTGTATTTGGTGAAATAAAGTAATATATATATATATATATATATATATATATATATATATATACTTTCATTGTCAAAGTTACTATTTTTATTAAATAATATGATCAAATTTATACAAATTTGTAGACTGTTTGGTTGCAAAGTTATTGGGCAGCAATTTTCAGATTACTCCCGAATTTTTCTATGGAATTCAGATCTAAGCTTTAATTTGGCCAATCTAAAACCTTCATGTTTTTTCTGAAACCATTCTTGAGTTGCTGAAAATGTATGCATTGGATTGTTGTCTTGTTGAAATAGAATTTCTTCCCAAGCTTCTGGATTCTTGTATTTGGCACCAGCCATTATATTTTGCACAATTTACCCTGGAACAGAAAAAGAGAAAAAGCCCCATAGCATTATGCTATCTCCTCCATGTAAACAGTCAGTATAATAATAATAATAATAATAATAATAATAGATTTTCAGCTGTACTAAAAATACTTGTTGGAAATCAGGCCAAAATGTTCTATTTTTGTTTCAACGAAGAAAATGAATCTTCCCTACATAGCAGAAGAATCATTTAGAAGTTTAATAATAAACACTCAACAAGCCTTTGAAGTGGTTTCAAATATATAACTTAATGTCCTTTGTGAAATCAAATATTTTTTTCCAAGATATTGGCCATTAGATTTGATTAACTTATTGCAAGCAATTTTTTCTTTAAAGATTTTTTTTTTGTATATATATATATATATATATATATAGGCATGCACTTCTATAAATCTTGTGTGTATACACACATGTTTTTGGGAAATCTGAGAAAAAATGTTCTTGACATATATATAAATTTGTATATCATATTTTTCCCATATATATTTTTTTCCTACCAATTATATATGCTTACATATATGTATATATATTCTTTAATCAATTCATGCTGAGTAAAAATAAAAGATTACAAGAACAGGATTCAAGAAGATTAATTGAGACAGGATTCAAGCGAACAGAAAATTATGATCATTACATATATTTTTATATTATATATATATAAACACATGAAAGCATTCTTCTTCATGCATCCTTTTTAACCAAAACTTTGTCCAGAGAATATGTTGGTAAATATAGACAGAAAAACAATTTGCTCTGTGAGAATAAAAAAATATGATATATATGAAATACAAATTTATTAATAAATTCAAGGAGGAAGGAAAAAATATACTGTCAAAAGAGCCAAAGTTAAAGGTTCCTAGTGAAAAAATAAAATGGAAAAATTCACTAACATACTTCTTAAAAGGTTACAATTACTCTTTCTGTCCACACAGATGGTTGATACAATTTAATAAAAACCAGTTCTGATATGCATAAATCCTGAGTGGACAGAGCTCTGCACAGAACTGTAAACAAATCATCACTGTATCTTGCAGGACACCCAGGTTGTCTAGCAAATGTTGACCAATGTACACACACAGATATATATATATATATATATATATATATATATATATATATATATATATATATATATGTAAGATTCTAGATGCAAGAATCTACCAATGGATTGTGTCCTCTAGGTCACTGGCATGTTTATGAAAATATAAATATGCAAAAAAATTAAACCTTCTCTCTGCCAGGTGCTGATAGCCTAGGGGTTAGAATCTATGACTAATGCCAAATTGGTTGGGTTTCAGTCCCAGCTTGAAGTGATCGGATGTCTAGCCACACTGATGAGCTGTGATAGAGTGAAACACACACACACACACACACATATATATGTGTGTGCTTAAAAATTTGTTTCAACTAAGTGTGTGTGTGTGTGTATATATATATATATATACACACACATATATATAGTCTTTGGAAATTTGTTTGAAGCAAAAGCATTAAAAAAATTGCATCTTACTGCTACCATAATTTCAGCAATAGATCTTCAGGCAATAGTAGGCCTGTTGCTGCCTGAAGATTTTTTTAAAATCCTTTGGACCCAACCAGAGTGATGAAGCTGTTAACACACAATAGCTTACTGAGAGAGAAATACACAAAGAATATGTTACTGAGGAGAATGCACAATATAAAGAATAGCGTCCATTGATAGATTTGCAGTAACAGTAAAGTGTATATATTCCTTTACTGTTTATATTTTAGATGAAATTTAAATTGTTCTGTCTTGTATATTATTTGAAAGTTCATTGCACTTTTTTATTTGATAATTTTTTTTTATTATTTGTCTTGCCAGTTTTATTATATTTTTTACAGATTTATATATTATATATTTATATGTGTATATATTGTCTTGGTGTCTGTTACAGATTCACACTCTACAACAAATTGGGAGAAGTGAGCGAGGTATGGGTCTGTGTGCCTTTGACCCATTTGATAATTCCACGGCAGTTCTAGTGAGTAAGTGTCGATTTTCTGATTTTTTTCTTCATCTACAAAAGCCAAACATATTTTCTGCCAATATAAGAATGGAATTTAAATTAAAAGGCGAAAGTAACATCACACAAACACAATATGCAAATGACACAGTTTGACAAAATTTGACACTCATGAGCAGATTGCAGGCAAGAGAGCCAGCAGGTAAGTCTTTGGAAAATTGGTTCACAGAAAGAACTGTAGTTTAGTAAACACTTTAATTAGTTGGTCCACAGAAAAATCTACGGTTGTGAAAAGACTGTTATCATTAGTAAAGATTCATTGTCTTTGTTGTTGCTGATTCATTTGAAGTCACTGATACACATTTCTTTCACCACATGCTGGGTAGGAAAAAACATCTTCTCTTGTGTTTGGCTTAGACACAGCCACATCTCTGCTTGTGAAAGACAAAATCTGTAGTTTTCATAAGAATATTTTCCCAACATTAGTCTAGAAAAATAGTGTTTAGGCTTTCGCTGGTTGATCAAATATTTTACATACTGATGTTAATCTCTAACTAATAGACACTTTGGTTTAAATGGTGTATGTTGCATTGTGGAATCTTTTTGGCATGTTTTTAATATTGTCTGCTATTGTATAGAAAAAAAAGTTTGGTTATGTTTTAATATGATATTTATGTGGGTATACAATTGTGTTGGAAATAGGGCTTATTTCCTATAAGCAAATGTTGCCTTCCAAAAGCTAAACAAAGAATTTAAAAACAGGAAAATTTCATTACAAACAAAGAAAAGAATGCTGGACCATGATGTAATATCAGTCCTCATCTATGGCAGTGAATGCCGGGTTATTTCCACAG
>CAHIKZ030000280.1:1900000-1910000 GCA_903632075.3 Acanthosepion pharaonis | reverse complement strand
ATTGTAGCATGTAGTCTTCCATTCATTACGATCAATTACGATGTTCTCAAAGGTAGTGTGATTTATATTCACAGCTAAGAATATATATATATATATATATATATATATATATAATGAAAAGTTTGGTAATCCATATGGATAAACCCAAGACGGATGTAAGTCAGTCTGTTCACATATATATATATATATATATATATATGAACAGACTGATTTAGATAAATATTATTTAGATATGTGTATGTTCCAGACTGTATTTTGTATCTTAGATTATAAGCATATAATATTATACTTATATGCTACAGTTCAAAAGTTTGAGTCTACATTATTTTTTTTTTTAATTGGCCCCAAAAGTAGTTGTTGTGTACTTTAAATAAGAGAAAATTATTATTAATTTTTTATTAAAAATTCTATTATGACAACAAGAAAAAAAGCATTTTATGATTAAATATTGCTCCCATCAAAATATCCTCCTTTAGCTTTGATTACTGCAGTACAAATCTTTGGCAGTCATTGCAAAAGTTTCTGAAAGTATAAATTTGATAATTAATTCCATTCTTTTTCAAAGACTCTAAGAGCTCTTTTTCATTTTTTTTTTTTTCACTCATCTGTCAAATTCATCCCATGCTAATTCTGGGGGTGACTTCAAACTTTTGAACTGTACTATATATACAATGTTGTGTTGAAAAGTTTTCAGCTCAAACAAGCTACCAAAATGAACAATCATCAGAATTTATTTCTGAAATTCTTCCTTGGTTAGACTAAAAAATTTTTACAACCCAACATATACATTCTGTTTGAAATTATTGTGCAGATCTTGAATAACTTGAACTTGCTTTAATTTTTTTTTTTTAATTTTAAATGATCATTTTAGATATCAAAACAAATTCCAAGTTAAATTTGTAGGTACCTTCAAAAGGTTTTATTGAACTTATTTGATTTACTTGAAAACTGCTGACTGAAGTTATTATATAAAACCAGAGAATCCCTTTTTACTTCTATAAAAGGTTAATAAAATCATCTACAATCAATCAACATCTCTAACAGAACAAATAACAAACATATATGATTAATCTATGGAGCATTCACATGTTAATGTAGAGATCATTCACAATCAATATCATCAATCTATTATCCATTGATTTTTGTTCTTGACTTCAGTAAGGTCAATTTCTGACATAGTGGTTTTAATTGCTTCTCAGAGGTCAGCTTTCTTGTCAGATTGTTTGCCACTTTTATATAATTTCATTTTCACAATTGATCATAGGTTTTCAATTGAATTCAGATCAGGACTTGATGGCAGCCATTTCATTATCTTGTCTCCTGTAAATCTTTTATGTTCAAGAAACTTATGGGTAAGCTTAGATACATGAAAATGAGTCTTGTCATGCATAACTATACACCTCACCTTGAAACTGCAAAGCTGAGACTTTACTAATTCTAAGAAAGTTTTGTCCATGAAATTGCAATAGTTAGTACAGTTCAATTTCACTATTTCATTAAACTTGAATAGGCCAATAATTAATTGGTCAACAAATCCAATCCATGTCATCTCACTGCTAACTTCTAATGGCCTCTTTTAGCCTCAGATAACTTTGTATGGGATAAAATCCATTATTTGGTCCACCTGTCAGGTCCATTGAGCATCAACCAAAAATTTGTGGAAATTACTTCAGAAAAGTTAATTTTCATCAACCTCAAGGGCCAATTTTTAAAGTACAGTGCAACTCAAATGTCTCACATGTCAAAAATATCAGTTTTTGTACAGAAAAATCGAGATGAAAATGCCTTGGTTATCGAACGAAATTTCTGTTCTCAAACAACATTGCCGAACCCAAAGTTAATCCAAACGGAATAATTTCTGAGTCGACTGCCATGTTGTATACATTCGTGTGTTGTGCCGTGCTTTTCTTTTCCAATTTTAGTGTACTGTGACTTTTTTCCCTACATTGTTTCCTATTGGGAAAATAGTTTCAGTTTATGAACGGCCTACAGGAACAAATTAAATTTGTGAATCGAGGTTCCACTGTATTTATCTTACAGAAAGGAGATTACCTCAGAGAATTTCATGAGAGATCTGAATTTCCAAAGAATTCTACACCTTTTGTCCCTCTTACTCACTCAATTCAAGCCTGTTCAAAGATATGAGTGCTGGTTAAGACCAGTTGTTTCACTATAACTTTTTTGTATCTTTAAAGAGGGAATTCCCTCATTTAATAACTTCTTTATTTCCTGTTTTCAACACATGTTAGATCCTTTTCATTACCCATGTTTCAATTCATATATTCTGGAAAAAATGCAAAAGATTGTATTTATTAGACTCCAGAGACCTTGAACCAATATTATTTTATTCTGCATGACATCTTTAGACAGGCCATTTTGTAAAAATTCCAGCTATCTCAAATAATAGCCGTTAAAATTGGGTAAATATTGAGTTAGAGATTTTATCAATGGTGGAAATGGACGCGTTGAGCTCATGAATTTGCATAATAATTTTAACCTATATATATATATATAATCATGCCCATAAGAGTCTGTGCATATGGAGCTGTGCCAAAATCATTGGAATCAATTTTAAATTTTAGAAATCTGAGAAATGGTTGGACTACTGTTGTTGGGGTCTCTGAGGATAGGCATATAGTTGCTGCAGACTTTTTAGCATTCCATTCCCATCGGATGTAAACATATAATAATAATAATAATGATAATAATAATAATTATTATTATTATTATTATTATAATATTGTCTCTGGTGACCTTGACATCAAGGTAAAAGAATTTTAAAGTTTAAGAAATACACTGACCTCCAGAATGAAGTTTCCCAAAATGTGAGATGTTCAGATCACTATAGTGTTCCAGTTATAATTGAGGTATTGGGGTCTGTATGACAAAAATTAAAATCCTACATTGAGAAAATCAGAATAAAGCCTATTATTACCCCATCACTTTAGAAATCTGTGTTGCTTGGCATTGCAAATCTTCTATAAAAAGTGCTCTCTGTCTTGTGTCCTACAACTTGATGAAGAATACCTATAATGCAAGATTCACTGGAAAACAAAAACCAATGTACAATAAGATAATACAAATAATACTAATTATAGTTGACACAAACAAGATATTTTATTTTATCTGCAATCACACCAATGCATCAGTCACTGGCCATGAACTCTTCCCAATAAATTTCTAGCTAATTACCTTCTATGTACTTGAAAGACAGTCTATGACTGTAAACTAAATTTCTCTTCAGAAATATGCCTTTACAACAAAGCCACTTATGTTTTATATTCCAGAAGGCATTTCTTTTACTGGATAGCCATTATTGATTTGTTTCTAAGAAAGATATTACAGTTATCTCTAGCTGAAGGCTGTCCACAAACTTGTAGATCTTCCTGACTAGCTTGATAATGTGTTCAGATCCTTGCAAGGACATGAATGACTATATAAGGAATAGCCTCAAAACATTTTGTCACAGGGAAGAGCTCTTCAAATGACCATTATAGTAAATACCATATTATAGATCTACCTATTGGGGAAAATAATATTCACCATATGGCTTAAGGTACAAAACATCTTCAGCCACTTTTTTTCAATAAGAATTTGACAGGAAGCCCTCATCTATCTATCTATCTATCTATCTATCTATCATCATGGCTGGACAAAGGCCTTCTACAAATCCTTCCATGATGTCCATGACTGTGTTATTTTCTACCATAACTTACCAGCAAAACACTTTATCTCATCACACCATCTAACATTCAATAAAAATTATTTGACATATATATGAATACAAAACTTTTCTTTACCAATTTGTTTTGTCCTCTATTTTAAAACATATTTGCAAATAGAAGTAAAAATATCATTAGGTTTTCAAAATATTTAAATATAAGAACACCCCAATATATTCTCAAGGTGAACTGCGAAGGTTAAAGTAAGTTATTGAAGAAGTTAAGTGATATAATTTAATACTTAATAACCACATTTACTCCCTTTTGATTATTACATAAAAATAAAATCTTTAGATTTAACTTAATAAGGACCGAAGCTTTTGGTAAATAAAAGTTTGCCCGTTCTCTTTATTCATATTGTCTATTCACAGATATATTTTATTTATATCTGAATTTTTTTACACAAACACACACATACACAGTATGAGACTATGAGATCAAGGTTTGAATCTCACCATGGTCAATTTTTTCAAGGAGGAGATCTTCTTGATATATTATCAGCTTAGGTTGGCAACCACAGCATATGAAACTATTAGGTAGTGCCTGAAAACCATACCAGCATTATAAGAATTGGATAGACAGAACTATTGGAAGTTAATGATGGTTATGCTAGAATAAAGTTACAGAGTATGACTGATAGTTTGAAAATATTGGTCTTGTTCAAAATTTTGATCATGCCTATAGTGTACTGTGAAATTTAAACTTATAACAATGTAAAGCTTTGATTTATGAAGGAAATAGCTTGTAGCTTAAATAAGTCTGTATTGCTGTAATGTCACTTGTCCAAATCACAATATCGCTGGTTCAATTCACCGTCCTCGCTTTCTTCACACGTCACCACGTATAGCCAACGTTTCTATCCCCTTTCTTCACTGCTCCAGCACTCTTTTATCAGGCCAACACTGCAGTTTCCCAGCCAATCAGTGTTCTTCGCTGTTATTCTCGGTTACACAGGCAAATTGCCTCCTCCAGTTCGACCAATCAGCACACGACTTGCTATTGGTGAAAGCATGCCAAACTGTACAAAAAACACTCATCACTGCACATATTGCTAGAATGGCTGGATGGGAGAGTAATACCATTTTCACAAAGCAAACTTGCTGATGTCACATGCCACACATTAAGGTCAGCCCCTTATTTTTCTATACACCAGATGCAAGCCACTCTGGCTCACTTGCTTCTATGGGGCACACTCCCCCCTGATCTCATGATCACAAAACATACAGTCGCAAGCAGGTCGTTTTTGTCGGGTACTTCGCTGAGGAAGTGGAGCAACACAATCTTCATCTCCTGAAACATGTGCCAATATTCAATAAAAATATATGTTATACTGTTTTTATCTTTAATTTCCATATCTCTTGGATCTTTTCTAAGATCCATGTTGACCTCTTTCTGTTCATTAAAGTTATCTCTAGCATTTTTCTTTTCATCAGTTTTAGTTTTTTGTAACTTAGTTTTCCACAGATTTTGTTCATTTCTCACTTTGTCTGGCATTACAGATTCATTATGTAATTTATGTTAGAAACATATTGGAAATGTTTTCAGTATGTATACAGTTTTATTAAATGATTTCCAACCAGTCATTATGCATCGTTTTCTTTAATTTTCATCATCTTTCCTTGATGTTATCACCTGTCATAAGTAGATCTGTTCCTAGACTTCTTTCAGAGTAACATCATCTTATGATCTTTCCAGGAATGTTGCAACATTTAATCTTTCAATTATGTTCCTCTTTAATAATATATCAATATTACTATTTACCTCTCCCACTCTCTATATATATATATATATATATATATATATGGAGAAATATAGTTTTAAGGTGCGCTATATTTATGGAATAAAGTGCTCAATATCAGAGATAGAGCATATGTAAAATATAAAGATTCACAACCTGACGATTGCATTTAGCATGAAACAGCCTGTCACCTCTGAGTGTTGACTTCAATGTTCACTTTTATATATATATATATAATATGATAAGATGTAGTTTTATGGTATGCTATATTTATAGGTTAAAAGTAGACATTGGAGTCAACTCCCTCATTGTGACAATCTGCTTCATGCTTATATGTAATTGTCAGGCATGATGATTGTGTATGAATGTGAAACAGACTGTTGTCAGTGGTTATTTAATTCATTGTCCACTACTTTTGTATATATATATATATATATATATATATATATATATATATATATATATACACATATATATAATTTGTAAAGTCTTTTATTTTGAGTGGTTTTACCAATAAATCTGCATCATGAGAAAAATATATAAGTCTGTAAAAATACAGATAGAGTATATCTGTAAAAAGACAATATGAATAAATTTTAACTGCTTTCTTTATTCATTTATATATATATATATATATATATATATATATATACATGATTGCATATAGAGGTTAAAACTGACTGGTGAGAGTCTGTTTCATGCTTGAATAGAATGTTCAAGTCCTTTGTGTAAAATGTTATGTATATAACATATATATATATATATATATATAAGATTTATATATAAATATATATTTATATGTAAAATAAAATTTTATGTATATAATAAAATATATATATATATAACAAAATCTTATGTATATAGCATAGAGATATATTTTATATTTGACATAAAATGTTAAGCATATAACATATAAAGTATATATAATATATATACATATATATATATAAGGCAGATATAACATGTATCATTGTCAACAATACAATATTATCAATCCATATACAGTTACAGATATACACAGTCTGGTTAAATAATTTCTCGTGACAACAATATGTTCATTTTTCTTTGACAAGTGAAAAATCCCTAACAAAACCTGAAAAATGATTTTTTTCTGTCATAGCTTCTATGGTTAAATATATTTACTTATTTTGAGAAATCTTTTAAAAGTCAGCAGCCAATTATTGCAATCTTTCAAAATTCTCAAGCAAACATCATGCACCCATTTACATGAATATTTCCTTCTTGAAATTCTAGTCTATTTACTTTTTTTGTGGTGTGTCGGGGGGTTGTTTTCTTCTGCATGGAAGAATGTTTAAAATTGATTTTGCTTTAGATTTGCATCCAGCAAGAGATTGGTGCCTTTTCCATATTCCAAGACTCCAAAGAGAATTTATATTTTTTCAAAAACTAATTATTTTCTATAGAAAGTCCCCCAGAATACACAGGAAGGACAAGCAGCTTTTGTTCCTCTCTAAAATCTGGCTCAACCTGTTTAGCCCAATTTGGAAAGTTTGACTGCAGAGAGAGTCCCCATGAGCTGGTGTTCAGGACCAGATAATAGGCTTAGAGAATTAATGAAGCTAGTAAGGAGGCTGCCTTGCACAATGAATTGCAACCAAGAAATCTTGAAAAAAAAAAAAAGAATAAAGTTACGTGAAATTTAATAGGTTTACATTTTCCATGAGCCATAAAGTTGGAGAGATCTCCTATAGAGAATTTTATATGGATGCAAATCTCTGTGAAGAAGATGTCAAGCAATTAGAAAGACTTTGGAAATGTGGAAAGATATTTTCTTTTTGAAGTTCTGTTTAATATGTCAACATTTTTTTAAATTGTATTTATAGGTCTATATAATTGGAAGAATAACTAACAGTTCTAAAGATCTACTTGGATATACACTAACCTCATTTAAATTTTTTTTCAATGTACTTCATACACATGATCCTTACTCTCCCTCTCTTGCTCTCCTTTACATAAACATGCACACACATATATATATATATATATATATATATATATATATATATACAGAGAGAGAGAGAGACAGACAGTAATAGATTCATATAAACACAAATAGAGAGGTATATTTATACAGATATATGTGTAAATATATCTATATAAATATTACCCACCTTTTTATGTAGATATACAAGCATATATTGGATGCGTGGATTGTGTAACAGCTAACAAATATAATGGTAAATAAAATTGTGGAACCAAGTTCAAATTCCAGCCAGGTATGTGGCATTCTCTCTTGAGAAAGTTATATATCCATCTTTTCTCCTTCCAGCTACAGGTTAAATAGGAGTTGACATGCCGTTAAATCCAACATCCATCCATCCAGCTATGGGTTAAATAGTTGTGCAAACTGAGTACTCTTGCTCTGAGGTGGTTTCCAGTCTAGGAGAAGGACAACTCTGAATTCAAAACCAGCCCGGAGAGTGAAGGGCTTCTTCCGGCTATTTTGCCCGGGATACACAACTCTTATGACTACAGTATCTGTGATAACCTATGATTCTAATGCACATACAACAGCTTTCTTCTTCTTTGTGCCATGTCTCCTCATGATGTGGTCGATCATGACTCTCCACAACTTTCTGTCTTTGTAGCTCTGATTAAGGTTTGTCTTATTGCAATCCATTCCCCGTTGCTTTTCTGTAAACAATTTACACAAGTTTGTTAGGTAAGTTAGTTACTGCTTTCCTCAGTCTCTCTTGACTTCTGTATATCCTGTCAGTATCAAATTCTTCAAGCCCACTTTTCTCATTATGGACCCTTGAAATTTCAATTTTCTCTAATTCTGAATGACCCTTTGTTTCCATTTCCTTTAAAACTTCCTCATTACTCACATATTCAGTCTATAGTATTTGCAGCATCCTTCTACAGAATCACATTTCTGTTGCCTCAAGACTCTACTTCATCAGTAAGGAGATTGTCCAATATTCACAACCATATAGCAAAACCAACATTGCATAACAGTTTACCTCTCTTTGTTTCTTATGAAATTTCCCATTTCTTAATACTTTGTTTAGCTTTTGGAAGGCACCATTTTAAATAATACCCTAAACTCATTTAAACTGTTTTTCACTTATTTATCTCAAGCCAAGACTCCCTCTCTCCCCTGACACATATCCATAAAGTAAGTGCAGAGAAAAATAAGTACTTAGAACCAGATCTCAAGGAGGGAAGATTTATATACAAGGAGTACTCGAAAAATCCTCAATAATAATAGGTTTCTAGAATTTTCATTTTTGGTCAGATCTTGAGAATTGTGTTGGACTCATAACTTTTTAACATTCCCTCATAAATATGTGCAAATATGAGTATAACATCATATATATATATATATATATATATATATATGAACAGGTATGTAGAAAAATAGGAAAGAACATGTTCGGTAAATAATCTGGAGTTCTTTAGTATTTTTGTTTTTATTTTTAAAAAAGCAGTGCTCCATACAGAAGTAGAGCTTAAATTATAATTATTTAAAAAAAAATATGAGTCCTTCGTTATGTAAGAGTTCTCATGTTTCAAAAACGAGAACCAAATCCCTCAATATAATTATTAAAATTAAATTGAGTTAAAGTATCAAGCCCTGTTTCATCCTCAAGCAAAAATTTAGGAAAAACCAATCTTGAAAATATGACAAACTCCTTTACATCCAT
Organism: Acanthosepion pharaonis; assembly: GCA_903632075.3. NCBI lineage: Eukaryota > Metazoa > Mollusca > Cephalopoda > Sepiida > Sepiidae > Acanthosepion > Acanthosepion pharaonis. The sequence goes on along the minus strand of CAHIKZ030000280.1, from coordinate 1,900,872 downwards.
TAGAATAATTTCATTGGATGGGATGCATCACAAAAACTTTTCCAATTTGTCATATTTATTTTTCTAAATACTGTTTGTTGATATATAAAATTATACAAAATTATATATTATATATATATATATAGAGAGAGAGAGAGAGAGAACATATTTTGGCAGCATGTTTTCATTAAGACATATCTCATTAAGTAATTTAGACAAGTTTTGTCTACTTAGTTTTAATAGGATCCTTTCTTAATTACAGACAAGTTTCTTAGTACCCATATTAAAGGAAGAAATGTCGGTGCATATCATTTTATTCTGAGTAATTTTGACATTAGCATAATCTCGTCATCAGGGTCGTATTTTCTATGACAAAAAAATTGTTGCATTCATTTAGAAATTAAATTTTTACATGCAAAGTGAATACTACTACGGTTTCATGCCAAAACAAGTACCAACAGTGTGGGATAATATGTATATTCATCAATATATATATATACTTTCTTGCTCTGTTATATAACATTGAGCACTGTTTCAATAACATCAGTACTTTATGTGCAATTCATATATATATATATATATATATATATATATATATATATATATATATATATAGGGGTTATGGTGAAATAGCTTATTCAAACATATCTGCTCTGAATTTTACATTGAGCTCTCTGGATATCATCCTCCTCAGGTCTACCCATACGGATTACCTAAGTTTGCATAAACTATATATATATATATATATATATATATATATATATATATATATATATATATATAGTAAGCTAAGCAGCATATGACCATTCAGACTTCTTACTCTTCTATGTCCTTTTTTGTTTCTGTTACCTTTAAACTTCTCCATTGCTCATATGCTCCATACATGATATTGT
>CAHIKZ030000280.1:1880000-1892500 GCA_903632075.3 Acanthosepion pharaonis | reverse complement strand
CTACCTGTATTGCTCCAATAAGTACTTGACTCTATGTGCTATCTTCTACTTTTACAAGAGTCGAATCAAGCCAAAAATAGAGTACCATTGTCATATATGGGTGGGAACTGTCGAAAGTGTCTCTGACTCCTTGTGGGTAACAAATTATTTTTCAAATTCCAACCTCTCTTACAGGCAGGATGTGTTACGCCCCTCACTGCTCTATTGTTACTTTCACAGAAAGTGATCGAACTGGACAAACTACATTCCTTAGTTCCACCAGTTCTTACCTTAATGACTAGTACCTCCATACCACTTACATTGTAGCAAATCAATCACATTCCCTCCATATTCCATCAGTCAGAAGTAAGTTTCCCTCAAACAGATTCTTCCTGCTGACCAGTTCTGTGGAACTGACTCCCAAGAGGATATTTCCCCAATCACTAAAATCTTAACCTGTTCAAGTCTAGGCTTAACCGTTAACTTCCCTTCCTATCCATACGAACTGCCTTCTAATGTAAATGCCCTGTCATTGTACTGGGTGAACCTTACAGTAAAAAAAAAAAAAGAAAAAAACAGTAATTAATCACAAAGTTTAATTTCTTTATTTATTAAAAGTCATTGAATATGATTTTTCATTAAAACATTTAATAAAAGCTTTTTTCTTTTTTCTTTTGCTATTAATTAATGAAATACAAAGCCTGAAGTCTACTCGATGTATAAGAATACTGAGGTAAATTGTTGTAAGGGAGGAGGAAGGATGAAGATTTTAATTATCAAGGAAGAATTTTATCTGGAATCCATTCCCCAAAGTAATAATCTGCGGAAGAAACTGTTTGGGTGGAAATTGTTCATTATCAAGGGGACCCAAAGAGAATGGGTATGATTTTCTACTATAAACATGTCATGGTGGCTCCAAGCTGTGAATGTCTAAGCTCGTAGGACTAAGGAATGGAATTTGGTTGAACATACACTGTCCTTATTACTATAGTGAATCAAGAGGCTAGTGGTGTTTGATCTGTGGGATAAGGGCTGTAGGATGGGGAATAATTCACCACCCTTAAGGGCATGTGTATTGACTGGCATGTTTCTAATGTAAAGTAAAAAAAAATATTTTTGTGGGAAAATTCTGTAAAATTGCTTTTTTTCTAATTGTGGAAAACCAAGATCCCCAATGTCCTGAAGGTACACAGCACATACAAAAGATGAAGTGGTGCCTAAACTCCTAACACATATTCTGGTCTTTGTTAAACTAACAAATCAAGCAGTGGTCTTTACAAAAAAAATATCTTCCACTGGACCAACTAAGCATATATACTAAATTTGAGAGCTCCTCATTAAGTAGTTTGGCTATATATACCAAACAGACCAACTATTTCTTACTTTATATATAGAATCCTGCATTCTTCCATCTTGAGTTAATAATTATAATTCTATTAGCAGCCATCTATATTTTTGGAATCTTTTTATACAGTCTTTTCTAAATCTGATGATATGGTTGAGTAAATAAGTTCTAGATTGAATTTGCAAAGGAAATTGACATGGAACCAATAAATCGGTAAATGGCATCAAAGATAAATGTTGAGTTACCTAACTGTTTGATAAAGATATTATTGTTGAATTACTTCAAAATGGGGGGGAAAAAAACTCTTTTTATTATTCTCTTTGCATTGCTATGGTTTTGTCCTGGTGGAATCGAAAGCCAAAGCTTTTCCATGGCAGCAGAATCCGAGGATTAACCCAGAGGCTTTTCTTGGTGGTATATTTGTGAGTTAATCATCTTGAACTCTTTGGCTTCTGAATAACCTGGAAAGGTTCAGCTCAGCATCTAATTCTTTCTGAAACCTGACCATCTGAAGACAGTTCAAGTCCTTCAAATATTGGCATATTTGAAAGCTATTTCTCTTTGACTATCAAACCAATACTTTTTTTTATTAGTTTGGCCTGTGGTTCAACATTTGCTTTAGATATTTGTCTTCTTTTTTTTTTTAGTATTTGATGCTATAACTGAGCAAAGCTTGTGTAAAATGACTTTGCCAATAAAACAATGGAAATGAGTGTTGGAGAAAATGAAAAGGAAAGACTGTTAGTTATAAGAAGATAGAATGTGTGGATGTTAGTCAGAGGAATAGCCAAGGATGCAAGAAGAATAAAGCAAATACAGAAATTTAACTATATAACAAGAAAAAAATGTTACACAGAAATCCAAAGTTCAAAGGTGCATTGGAATAGCAAAAGATGATTTCGAAAAGCTAAACAAAGTAATAAGAAACAAGAAAATTTTGTTAGAAACAAAAAAAAGAAAGAAAGAGTGCTGAGCTGCTATGTAATATCAATATGTCTATATTCCAGTGAATACTGAGTAATTTCCTCCACAATAAAGAGAAAACATGAAACAATAGAGATATCCTTATGCAGAAGGATGCTGAGAATATCAGAGACAGAACATAGAAGTAATAAAGAAGTTATAAAGAAAATGAAAACAAAAAATATATAGATAAAATCAGAAAGAGCTAGTTGAAATTTCTGGGATGTATAATGAGGCAAGGGGGCTTGGAGATTTGACACTCACAGGACACATCAAAGGCAAGAGAAAAAGAGAGAAGTTGTGAGTAACTTGCCAAACAAGCTTGTATAAATGGATAGCAGAACTGGAGCTGGTAATGTGACAAATAGGGTCAGTGCTATGAAGGATAGGGAGATGTGTCTGTGGAATAATAGTAATAATAATAATGTAATAAAACAGAACAAAACATACTAACAGAATTATTAGATTATCATTTAAAGAAATTTCTGGAGCTCTTATGTAAATTATATAAACTATAAACCGAGTCAACATTTTGAAACTTAAAAATATCTCTCCTAAACCAGGAGTTGACCGCTTTCTACACCAGATATAAAATTTGAACTATTAGCATAAAAATGTAAGTCATAAATAAAAAATGTAATAAACTTTTTTTTTTTTTTTTACTGTTGCATAAAGTAGAAAATTAAATAATGTCAAGTTTGATAAATGGTTTCCATTGTCAGAATTAGCACACAAACAATTTGTTTACTTCATTTTCACTGGAGTCGGTAAATAATATTTGGATAGCAACAGATCTGGCCGTAATAAAAATGAGAAGTTCAGATTGTTGGGCATGTATAATACTTGACCAAAATATGAATTTTGCATTGAAAATCTTTAAAATATCATTTTCACCACAAATTCTGTGGCTGAAGAAAAAGAATAAAGAAAAGAGAAATACAAAGGTTATAAGTGTATAAAAAAAAATTATGGGAAAACTCCAGATGGCCACCATAAATATTTCTATCTAAAACCTTTTTTAGTGAAACGTTTTAAATTATTTGACAAGAGATTATAATAAAAATAATAAAATTGCAATGTAAATGAATCCATCACAAGCCAGTTTTTCTTAAAATTGATACCAAATAAACAATGCAAATATGGATTCCTGATCTTGCATGAGATCATATTCTATCAAGATATTAAGCTAAGATTTTGCATAAACTGTTATTCTCATTCCGGGAAATATTATAGTGCCTTAATAAATATAGTATCAGCAGCAGCCCTGGGGGTGTAAAAACAACGCGAATCCTTAAAGTAACTCTCTTCCTGTTTTTCCTCCTTTCGAAGTGTGTGTCATCAACTTTTCACACTGAAGCAAAAGGGCTGTGCACAATTCAAACACAAACATAACTACACAGGCAAGTTACACTCAAATACATTCATTCACATTTCCATTGTATATTCAGTTTATTTCTTGGAAAAGAAACTCTTAAACTTTTCTTTTGTTATTTTGTTTAATAAATGTTATCTTGCATTGCAAATCAGTAGTTCTCTGTTATTTTGTGCATGTACCTTTTAAACACAATTATTTCATGCATTGTAAAATATTATTGTAAGAAACCTTTTACATTAATTATGGAAGTAGTTAACGCACTAAAATAGTATTAGCATATGAATGCAACTTCAGTCACATCTTCCTTTTTCCAGAATCTTGTTCCTTTATTGTTGTTTTCTCACTTCTCCTAACATCTTCTCATTCTCTTTCATGCCCTGTAATTCTGCATCCTAGTGGCATTATCTCTTTGCTTGAGCTTGTCGTTCCTTAATAAACATAATATCAGCAGCAGCCCTTAATAATTGTTATGGTCCAATATCATCGCACCACAGTTATGGTCCAAGGTTAGAACCAAGGAAGAACAACACAAACACAAGAATAGAATAACAAAGATATATTACAACAAAAATATAGTACAAGAAGTTGAAGTTGTTAGTAATGACTGTCCATCTGGTTTAGAGTGAACTAATATTGTCTCGACTTGTTACACCACTCATTCATTATACCTCTTGAGAGGCGCAGTATTTATAGTGTCAGGAAGAGTCCATTATTGTTATAGGTAAGTTCCCATAACAATAATCATAGTAAGTGTAAAAACAAGTGAACCCTGAGGTAGCTCTCTCATCCTGTTTTCCCTTCTTTCAAAGTGTGTGCCATCAACTTTTCACACTGAAGCAAAAAGAGCTGTGAATGCTTCACACTCAAACACACCTACACAATGCAAATCACATTCAAATTCACTTATTAACAATTTTCGTTGTCTATTCAATTTATTTCTAGGAAAAGAAACTATTAAACTTCCTTTTTGTTATTTTTGTTTAATAAATGTTATCTTGCATTGCAAATCAATCGGTCCTTGTTATTTTGCGCATGTACATTTTCACCACCATTATTTCATGTATTGTAAAATATTCTTGCAAGAAACCTTATAAATTAATTGTAGAAGTAGACAACACACCAAAATATCAAATAAGCTTGGTGATGATAGTCATTTTTAGGAATTAATATTTTGTTACAGAGCAATTGGTATTGGTGAGATTAGTAGTTTCCATACAGAAAACATTTGACATTCATCAACTGATCAGTTAGTATTGGTTGGAATTTATGATTTGGTTCTCCATGCTGATTATCTAGAGCTCCTTGATAAGATCCAAAAAATAATCAGCAATATTATTAGTCCTGATCTGGCGGCTTGGCTTCAGTCACTTGTCCACTACTGTAAGGTTACCTCTTTGTTCCTTTTTTATAAATACCTTCATAGTAATTGTTCAGATGAGCTCTTTGCTATGGTACCTAGACTGTGTGAATATAATCACAATACTAGACTGGCCGCAAGATCTCATCATTTGCAGTTGAGCTAGCTAGATGTAGCAGTAACTTCTATGCTAACAATTTCTTGTGGAACTCCCTCCTGGCTCCATGCTTTCTAGTCAACTTTAATCTGCAAAAATTTAATTTCCCTGGTGCTCTGACTACCTGAATCTAAGTTTGCTACTGGATTGGTATCTAGGTTCTACCTTGTTACTGTTGAAATATTTAAATGTAACTACCACTTCTACTCGAACAGTTTCTTTTCTCACACTTCTTGACAGTAGAACTCCTTTTCTATTACTTGCTTCTCTGATAACTATAATCTTTAAAAATTTGAATATGGCAATGAAGATGAGGATAACAAACCGAATAATGTAAATAATACAAGTGATGGTAAAGCTCTTTCTGATTTTTAGCGAGAGTCTATAGGGACTGTTGAAAGATGGTTGTTTTTAAAATTGAAAGGATTTATTCATTTGAAGCAATTAATCCTTGATCTGAATAAGTGATAATATACAGTTGACAGTTTAGATATTTCTGAATGCATTTGTCACCATGCATGACATTGGTATGAAAGTCTTGATCTGATGAGACTATTTAAAAATATGACTTGAGTTCTGAGGTTATTATTTTGGTTTTATAGTATTTTGCAGTGTAGGGAAAAAGTCACTCCTAGTGCAGCTTATTTTATGTTCGGTGTTGAGAACAGGGGATGGTAGATATCGATATGAGACAGATACTGCTTAGAGCTATGTAGGATAAAAAGTTGTGTAAGCTGATGTCTATGGAACAATAATTCATGATCTCATGAAATAGGCTGATTGAATTACTAAATTATTAGTAAAGGAAATTTCTGGAGCTTTTATGCAAATTATCTATACTATAAACTGAGTCAACATTTTGAAATAGAAAAATGTCACTCCTAAAACAGGAGTTAACTACTTTTTACACTAGATATAAAATATGAACTATTAACACAAAGGTGTAAAACATAAATAAAAAAGGAACAATTTCTTAATCTTCTATATTCAGTTTGTTACAACTGATCCATAGACTGAGGCATCTGAAGAATTTAAATTTTACAATTTTTTATCCTGAATTTTTGATGATGGATTCCAGGTGGGTTGGTCCTGATCTGGCATCCCGTCTGCAGTTGCTATCTCTCAGACGTGCTTTGGCTTCCCTCTGTCTTTTCTACAATTCCGTCTGCAGTTGCTATCTCTCAGACGTGCTTTGGCTTCCCTCTGTCTTTTCTACAATTACTTTCATGGCAACTGCTCCAATGAGCTACTTTGACTGGTTCCCAAATTGCATGAATTTAAGCATGCTACTAGGTTGGCATATCGGTCCGACCCTTTCACTGTTGAAACAACTAAAAGTAGCCATCTCTTCTACTCCAGCAGCTTCTTATCTCGCACCTCCCGTCAGTGGAACTACCTTCCTATCACTTGCTTCCCTGATAGCTATGATCTTCAAATATTCAAATGTAATGTCAATTGACATCTTCTGATACCTTGACCTTGATCCTTGTCCTTCTTTTTATCTTTTTTCCTCTTTGCTTTCCTCTGTAACCCCTTGCATGCAAGTGTCACTCCTGTCTTGCTTGGGGGGATTTACTTAAAAAAAAAAATGCCATCCCTACTCTCATTTCAATTCCATGTCATAGTGTCTGTTTTAAATAGGTTTATCTTAAGTCCTATTTCTTGGATGATTTGCTACATAAACTGAACATTTTTGCTCAGAATCATTCTTACACCAACTATGAACATCTATATTATCAGCATAGTAACCCCTCATCAGTACACTGATGGCAGGTAAGAAAGCAAGAATGCTGTTTTCCTTTTAGTAGATTCTTGTGTAATGCCGTATGGAATTGTGTTAATGTTCTCGATGAGAAGAGTTTTAAAATGTTTCATAAATTCTAAAGCTTTTCCTTAAGAAAAGCAATTAAGTCAATGACATAAACATCAAACAGTTTTGATGTTGATACATTTTTTATTCAATTGCTGTTCAAGAAATCTGAAATTAGCTTGATGGAGAATATTGTTTTTTATTAGTTAAGTCTATGCCTCAAATAGTTTAAACTGTTTGAGGAGCAGCAAGCTATTTGGGATTTTCTTGTTTTTTTTTTTTTTTCAGCAATGATTCTATAATCTTCCCTCTGGAAAAATAGGCACTAAATTTGAAAAACTAAATAGAAAAAGACACTTGAGGAACATCTTTTATATGACAAATGTTCTAACTTCAATTGTTTATGGGAATATGAGCTTTTACTTGACAAATGTTGTAGCTTCATATTAAATGTTACTCGTGATTATTGACAATATATCTAAATATATATCTTGTTATTTTTTTACAATGATGTTCATCCTATATAATGCCCAAGAGCCACTCATGGTAGAGGGCTTCAGAGTAAGTGGCATTTTTTATAGGGATATGAGCTTTTACATGACATATAAAATGTTACTGGTGATTATTAATAATATATCTAAATGCATATCTCCTTTTTTTTAATGATGTTCACAAGGTAAAAGTCCCAAGAGCCACTCGAGGTAGAGAAGTACAGAGTAAGAGGTAGATTTTACAGTGATATGTGGTGAAAAAGAACACTTAACTCCAGACTTAAACAGCCCAAGATTGTAGTAATCTAATTATATTTTTTTTTTCACAATGATGTTCATCCTGTACAAGGCCCAAAAGACACTCATGGTAGAGGGTTACTAAGAAGCATTGTTTATGGGGATATTAGCTTTTACATGACAAATGCTGTAACTTCATATTAAATGTTAATGTTGATTATTGACAGTATATCTAAATATATAAATCTTCTTTTGTTTTACAATGATGTTCACAATGTACAAAGCCCAGGAGCCACTTGAGGTAGAGGAGTACAGAGTAAGAGTTACAGTTTATGGGGATATGAATAGAAAAGAACACTTAACTCTAGACTTGAACAGTCCAAATTGTAGTGATCAGAGAAACATCTTTTAATGTATGTAATATTCTTGGTGATCATTGAGAATATATCTAAATACATATCATCTGTGGAGTCTGTTTTTCCCCACTTTTTTTTAAAGACAGCAAAGCTGCATAATACCCTTTACAGATAAATATAATTGGCATAGCTTATGTGGGATGCAACAAAAAACTTAAAAAAAAATAATGGAAACATTAAAAAGCTCTTGTTGATCTATCTTATGAATATTTATTCATATGGTTGGTGACAAAGCAGTGATGATCTGTCAGCATCTACTTGTTGTAAATAGGATTTCTCAGATGCATTTTTAAGAGGTGCATATGCACAAAGAATTGATGCATTTATGTTTACATCCTGTTGCACTTCATCTACTTTTTTATGTTGGTGTTTTTAGGATCAAGTAACAGTAAGATATTTTTTTTCTTTTAATACAAGTATCAGATAGGAAATATCTAACATCTTTTGAATAGGAGATTCCCTCCCTTCCTCACATTATATATATATATATATATATATATATATATATATATATATAACAAGTGAATATTGAAGCCAACACTCAGAGGCGACAGGCTGTTTCATGCTAAATGCAATTGTCAAGCCATATGTCTTGTGTTTTTTTCTTGACTATATATGGATTGGTGATGCATTGTGGGTAGTCTGTTCTATTGGTTATTTTGGTGGGAGTGGTTTGTTTATTTGTTTATTATTTACTTTATTCGGATTCATTTATTTTACTTGTTTTTGCTCATTTATTTTTATTTATTCTTTTCAGTTTTTGATTTTTAAGTAACATAAATAAAAATAATGTAGCTTTTCTGTGCCTTTTCTATAAATACTTTAATGTTAATTGTTCTGATGTACTTTGCTCTATTGTATCAGATAGGAAATATCTAACATCTTTTGAATAGGAGATTCCCTCCCTTCCTCACATTATATATATATATATATATATGTGTGTGTGTGAAAAGTGTATATAAATATAAATATGTATAATTATATATTATATGCGCGGTACTTATTAGAAAGCGCTCAATATCAGAGATAGAGCTAACATATTTGGTTGGATAGATGTGAGTTTGTGACCCTGGGTTTCATGCTTTAGCGATCGTCAGACAAATGTGGGTAGACTGTTCTATCATAATAGAATTTATGAATTTAACCACAGTTCTAGATTGGCAGACAAAAGTTTCATTAAATACTGGCCGTGTTTGTAAAATAAAGCATAACCAAAAAAAATCCATACATTCAGTTAAAATTAAAAATAAAATTTATCCTTGACCATAACTAAAAGTATGGCCAAAAGAGCTTGGACATACAAAATATCTGGACAATTTCTGTATAATTTACATCCAGAAAAGAAGAAAATTATAATAACTCATGAAAAATTAAATAAAGACCTTCACTGCAGTGTCTTTTCAAGCATTTTTAATGAAACTTGTATAAAAGAGGATTGCTCAAATGAAAAAATTATATATATAAGATTTCATCTTGTTTAGTGTCTTATTTTGTTTATATCAATGGCATTTTTAATATAAAAATCATCTTGAAAAAAGAATTATAATTAAAAATAAGGCCTTTCAAAATCAACAGTATAATATAGCATGATTACTAAAATACAATAAATATATATATATATATACATACATATAAACACACACACTAAAGAATTATATTTTTAATGGCCTTTTCATCTTGTTTAAAATTAGAATGCATCTGGTTAGAATAAAATAATTTAATGGCGTCGTTATGTTTGTTTATATCATGATGGCTTAAAAGAAATTTAGATAAAAATAATATAAAAATCATCTTGATATAAAGAAAACTAAATACTCCAATAAATCATTGTACCCAGATGCGTTCTAATTATAAAGAAGATGAGAAGACTATCAAAATGTAATTCAACAGTATATAGGTTTTATATGAAAATAAATATATAAATATACATTTGTTTAAATGCAAAATAAAATAATTTAATGGCGTAATATCATGATGGCTTAAAAGAAATTTAGATAAAAATAATATAAAAATCATCTTGAATAAAAAAACTTAAATCATTTACCCAGATGCGTTCTAATTATAAAGAAGATGAGAAGACTATCAAAATGTAATTCAACAGTATATATAGGTTTTAAAAAGAAACATGATTACTGCATTATATATATATATACATTTGAAATAATTTGTTTAAAATAAGAATTTTTAATTATTTTATTTTGTTTATATATCAAAAAGAAATTTATCTTTAGAATTTCCTGTCAAATACATAATTATATAGGTTTTAAAAAGAAAATTTGCATTTATATATATATATAAAGAAACATTCCTCCTATCTTGTTTACAAATATAATTAAAATAATATAAAATCATCTTGATATAAAGAAATTAAATGCTCAATAAATTTAAAAAAGAAGATAACAACAAACATGAAAAAAATTACTTCTAGAACAAATATTCCAATATCTGCATTTCTGTCAAAAATTATAAACATTTGATTTTTTATCACTTTATCATATCATTTATCTCAAATAAAGAACAGGACGAAATTGTAAAATGTTTTATCATATATTTGCCTAACATTGTTCTGATATATAGAAATTTATATATCATATTCTCTGATATACAGTGTGTCCATAAATTCGTGTGCACTTTAAAAAATTTATAACTTTATTTGTATTTGCAATAGAAATAATCTGTAAAAAATGTTTTAAAGTTTAATGTACCTAGTTTTAAGTATAGCTAAAATTCGCTGGTTCTCAAACGTCATGAGTTCCAGCGCCCTACGAGGCTGACATCCCGCTCTCACACTTCACTGTCGAAACTCCTAAATGTAGCCGTCTCTTCTACTCTAATAGCTTCATGTCTCGCACCTCTCGCCTGTGGAACTCCCTTCCCTTCTCCTGTTTCCCTGTGAGTTATAATCTCCAGCTATTCAAGTGTAATGTCAATCGACATTTCCAGTTGCCTTGATCTATCCACTACCCTCATCCTTTCTTCTATCACCCCATCTGATCTTGCTCTAAATTTTTCTGTAACCCCTTGCGTCCTAGTGGGCTTCCTGCCTTGCTTGGGGGTGAAATGCTTAAAAAAAAAAAAAATAAAATAACTAATATGATTTCAGGCATTACTGTAAATCAGTTGGCAAAAGTTTTCCGTGAACTGCAAAATCGTATTACCGTTTGTATTGCTAATGATGGAGGACATATGGAAACTTCAATAAAATTTCAATAAAACCTTAAAAAAATATAGATTTACTTCTTTCTAATCCTTTTTACAAATTATTTCTATCGCAAATATTAATAAAGTTATAAATTTTTTAAAGTGCACACGAACTTTATGGACACCCTGTATGTATATATATATATATATATATATATATAAGCAAGTGTAAATGGATATATATATATAAGAAAGAAGAGTCAGATTTATAATCCAGAGTTCTTTAGCATTTATTTTTAAAAACAGTGTTTGATGTCGAAATCTCCTGCAACTCTTCTGGATGATCTACTTGTTTAAGTTGGTGATTGCTGCCATAATCCTTGCATTCAGGTCATCTTTCGTGTTTTTTGGTCTCCTGCTCAACTGCATCCCACACATAATAATCAAGGGGCTTGCAGTCTGGGGAATTAGGTGACCAGATATAAGTGGTTAAACCATGAATATTTCAGATTATGTGCAAACTCACAAATGCTGATTTAAAAAAATTTATGTTGTAAAAGAAATTCTTTGTGGTTGAATTATTACAGTTGCGAATATTGTGAATCCGTTTCATAATTTTAAAATTTTAATGTAATGGAGGTAACTTAGTTAATAATTGAAATATTAATAGAAGGTTATAATTTACTTGTTTTTACACTGTCATAACTTATTTTTTTAAACTATATAAGCATTTTAGAAAATTTGTACTATATTCATAATTAATTTTGTCAAGTGTTGGTTTTAATTTTTTAATAAAGATAGTTTCAAGAATTTGTAGTTTCTGCTTATTTCTCTCTTGGCAGAGTATAAAGGTATTGTCCACTAATATTCTTCTAAATTGTGAATATAGATAGGAATGTTTTTGTAGAAGTTGATCACTGGAGAATTAATCATTCATGTGTAGAGTAAGCCTTCTTGATAATGTGATTGTGGTATAACCAATGTATATATTAGTTTTTTTTGTTGGAGATGCAATCTCCCAATGGTAATTTTAACTAATATATAATGTTGGTTTTTATATGTTAATTAGTGGGGAGGATTTATTGTGGATGATTAAGTTAGTAGTATTGAATTTAATATATAATTACTTTTCTTTTTATTGGATAATACTTCCTCAAATAACCCTAAAAATATATATCTTTTATATTGTAACCGTATGTAGTTTAAATATAAACAAGACGAAAAAAGCT
>CAHIKZ030000280.1:1797500-1875000 GCA_903632075.3 Acanthosepion pharaonis | reverse complement strand
ATTTTTGAAGCTCATATTCTCTGTAGTTCTGCTGTTAGAGTGTGCATTATTATGAATAATTATGGTCTTATTAATTTGTTTCAAATTCACAATAATTAAAGAATATTTGAATTTCAGTTTATGTTCCACCTGATGAAAACTGAAAATTATCTTGGATACTTTGGACAGCAGAGAGATGTTTATTTGGGAAGTGCTTCTAAAAGCTTAGAAGATTATCTCCACCCACCACCAGTTTTCTTGCTTGTTAATAAACCTTTCCAAAGGTTTCATCTCTAAACAATTTTCTTTTCATAGATAATCATCAATTCTTGCCAGCTGTCAATGCAATATTCACAAACATCCGTAGTTAACAGTTTGCTTTATATGAACATAGAATTCCAACTTGTGCAAATGACAATCCCATTTTTGGCATTGTGTTATATTTTAATAGTTTTCTGTTTTCAAAATCAGTCTAAAACTAGGCAAATCAAGAAATGATGAATTTATTTGTGTATAAAAATGTGTGCATACAGTAAGCAAATGAACTTGTCCAACTACACACACACACACATATGTTGGGAAATTATTTCTGATAAGATTATCATCTTATCATAAATTGATGACAATGATGATGTGTTCATATTTTACAAGTTAGACACTAATGGAAAATTATTCTTCATTTGTGTGTGAATTAAAAATAATACGGCAGGAAAAGTAACTTAAGATTTAAATAAATTATAAAATTTTATTTTTCAACTTTAACGGAAAATTCTATTTCCACCATGCCATCAGAAGAGTTAATTTTCAGCAATTTGCAAATTTTATATAGGGAACATTTCCAGTGAGGCAGAAAAGAAGTGTTATTCATACTATATGCACACACACAATATATATATATATATATATATATATATATATATTTTGTGTTTGTGCAGATATGTAGAAAAATAGGAAAGAACATGTTAGGTAAATAATCTGGAGTTTTTTTTTGTTTTTATTTAAAAAAAAAAACAAAAAAAAACAGTGCTCCCTACAAAAGTAGAGCTTAAATTATAATTATTTTTTAAAAAGTATGATTCCTTTGCTACATAAGAGTTCTCATGTTTCAAAAACAAAAGCCGGAAACCTCAGTATAATTATTAAAATTAAATTGAACTAAAGTATCAAGCCCTGTTTCATCCTCAAGTGAAAATTTAGAAATAACCAATCTTGAAATTTACACATCTTTATAAGCATGTGCATTTGCAAAATTAATTACTATGATCATTTTGATAAGGGGCCTAAGAATTAATTATGTGATTGTAGAAACCCTGAAGACTGCCCATTGGAAAATAAATGCTGCACAAAATCTGTGGTATACCAATGCACTATCTCATCCATTGAGAGTTCTAATACTGATAGGATATACATTGGTTCAGCGAAGAATGAATTTAAAATTAGATGGAGACAACACAAAAGCTCCTTCCTTAATACTTGAAATAGAAATCAGACATCTCTATCCAAATATTTTTGGCATTTAAAAGAAATGAATAAAACACCAAAAGTAAAATGGAAAATAATAAATAGAACAAGAACTTGTAAAACCTGGGATGACCCGTGCCCTTTATGCCTACATGAAAAACTACACACTATTAAGTTTCTAAATAATGAAAATTTATTAAACCACAGACATGAGTTAATGTTTTTTGCTGACATCAATAAATATTCACATTAAATAATTAATATAAAAAAAATTAAATTTTATAGTCTAATAAAAGATTTAAAAGCTTAACCTGATCATAAGATAGAAAAACCCTTTATGAAGTCATCAAAAAAACAATTTGTAGTTCAGTGCGATGCATTTATGTACAAAAATGTCCTTTAGGAAAAAAAATAAACAAATAAAAAAAAAAAATAAAACTCTTTAGACACTTAATGATTTATTATGGTGCCAACAGCTATCTTTTGCTGTGACTGACCAGACGATGTGCGTACATCAATGCCATCATTCCCTTTGAAATGGACACCCCAGCCCTACCTCGGCTTGATATCTTTCTGAAGGTGACTGATATGTGGATACAAATTAACTCTTACCAAAATGGTCACCCCAGCTCTTTCTATAGTAATTAATTTTGCGAATGAACATGCTTATAAAGATGCATAAATTTCAAGATTGGTTATTCCTAAATTTTCGCTTGAGGATGAAACAGGACTTGATACTTTAGTTCAGTTTAATTTTAATAATTATATATTGAGGTTTGCAGCTCTTGTTTTTGAAACATGAGAACTCTTATGTAGCGAAGGTATCATACTTTTAAAAAAATTTTACATATATCAAGTGAAGGTGTTGAATGTAGATTCTACATTCAACACCATCACTTGATAAGATACCAGAAGTGTTGAAACAAAATGGCTATTCTTGTAGTGATTTTATAACATATTTATGTTATAACTTTTGAATAAATTATATTTGCTCTACTCTGTATTGAGCACTCTTTTAAGAATAGGATTATTTTGGTTATTGAAATTTATTCAGTATACACTAATCCTATATTCATATATATAGTCAGGTGGTTGAATGATTAGAATAATCACTTTCTGTCTATGATACTTTGGTTCAAATCAAACCATGGTTAATTTGTCAGGATGGCTATTTTTTGATGTTATCACATCTTGGGAAGCAATTCATTTGGAGAGTGATTGAAAACTATATTAATTGTAAATGTGTAGACAGAACTGCTTGGAATAAAGTCAAAAAGTCATAGTGACTGAGGGTTTGAGCATCCAGGCATTGTTAAAATTGCTGATTATCCCAGATTATTAGTGTCCTCCCAGAAACTGTAACTAAGTTCCACTAAATAATTACAGTATAAAACCACAGGCTGGCTTTTTGTGTGTTGGACAAATACAAATGTGCTCATATAGGTGTGAGCAACAAGGATTAGCTAGCAGCCCTAGCAGACAAACATGCTTGAAAATGGAGTAAACTGGAAAATCAGGCTTCACATGCCCTTTATGCCTACAAACAATGCTAGTATAATTTATGTCATTGCAAATTCAAAATACCATGAAATTAACAGATTCCAAGCCTAACTGGGAAAATGTAAATATTGCTTTATGTATGTAAGTGTATAATAATTTTTCCTTTTTCTGTGTAGGATTCAGATGATAATGCATATTTTTGTATGTGTATGTAAAGCAATATTTACATTTTTTTTTTTTTTCTTAGGCTTGGAATTCATTAATTTTGTGAAATTTCAAAAGTAGACATTGACTCTCCTTGAATTTGGAATGCCATAAATTATACTAATGGTAACAAGTCAAATACAAGTGAAACCTGACTAACCTATAAAAACCAAACAACACAAAAATAAAAATACCAGAATTTCTTTCTTCTTTTTCTCAATATCGCATTCTTGGATTGAGGTTTAATAAAAGTGAAACATGTTAGATTGATAAATGTTTCCTATTTGTTCTTTGTCACATCAGAATAAACATAGTAAGAAAAGACCTAAGTTTAAGTATGAAAAATGTGTTCTGGATTTACAACATTAATAGAAATATGTTTTGTATAATATAGAAAATAAATAATATAATTACGATTATAAATTTGATTCAATTGTTTCTTAATAGATGACTGGACTATATATATATATATATATATAAAATCACAATTTTTTAAGTTCATAACAGAATTATTTTAACTTGTTTTGAAATATTTGACATTTTTACAGATGAAAACTTTCATTCTATGTCCTTTTTATAAATTTCATTTTATATACTTCACTGTGCAAACAAATTTACATTATTTATATAACACGATATAAAATCTAAATATTTTTCGTGAGAGATGAATGGATATTATTTTTTTCTTGTTCGTGTTAATCTTTCAGTTTTATTTGTCTTTGTATTCTGCAGTTAATAACATCATGAACTGTTTTGTTTTTATTTTTTTCCCATTCTTCTATGTTTTTCTCTTATTATTCCGAAAATTCAATTCCTTATTCTTTTAATAATCCTCGTTTGCCAATGTCAGTTTTTCCCGAGTTTTCATTCATACTTTTTTTTTCATGAATTATTTTGTCATTTATCACATTTCTGCTTTTCTGAGCCATATTTGATTTATATCTTCACTTATTTTTTTTTTTATTCCACATAATTTTGAAACATTTCTTAACCAATCTCTTTCCGAGAATATTACATTTCATTTTTATTTATGCAATTTTTATTTTTGGTGTTTTTTGTCTTCCCTTTTTGAAACGAATGTGACTTAATGCAAGTCATTGTTTTCTCACACAAGCATAGATTTACTTACTTACATCTTGACACATTCACGTATTTGAGTTTAAACCATATTTCTCACAGGATATCACATCCTGATCTTTGAATATCATACTTTGTTCTCATGATAACACATTTTGTTCTTAGGGTATCACTCTATGTTATTGGGATACTACACTTTGTTCTTAGAATATCACACATTGTTTTTAGGATACCACACTTTCTTCTTAGGGTATTTCTGTTTGTTATTAGCTTACTATTGTTGTAATCACATTTTGTTCTTAGGGTATCGCTCTTTGTTAGTAGGATATTACATTTTGTTCTTAGGTTATCAGATTTTCTTCTCAGGACACCACATTTTTTTCTTAGTATACTGTTCTTTGGATACCACACTTTCTGTTCTTAGGAAACTGTTTTCTGTTCATTGCTCTTTTGTTCTTTGGATATACTGCATTTTGTTCTGACACAAATTCATTGAAATTTAGGAAGGGATTATCTATGGTCAGGAATTAAGGCTCTATAAACGTATTAAATGGTAGTGGATATTGGAGGATGGAGGGCCAAAATTCTGTTGTAAATCACCAACTAATGACACGAGATATGTCAAAAATATTTTATAGTTTCTTTTTAATATTGAATGTTTGTATATGTTGATAATTTATAATTATACATTATTCATTGTTCAAATGGATTACTTTAAAGATGCAATCATTTTTTAGTCATAATTCCAGTCATTTTCAATATCTTACAGTATTGTTTTTCAGTTGAGTCCAGGATGTTTATATTTTTTCATCTATATTTGTGATGGCTGGTAGGGTACGAATCTGCCCGCCTCTTTGTAAGAGAAGCTGCATTTTGATTTGGTGTGTATTAGACTACTCAGCCACAGTCTGTCTTTCTTATTAGTAGTATTGCTTGTCATTGAATGTTCATTATATCTTTTACATATTTTGACAGTTAAGTAAGTCAGTGTGATCTGAAATAAATTAGTAATTTTTTAAATTGTTGAAACACACCATTGGAAGATTGTCTGATGTGAATTGTAATTTCAGCATGGAGATTTGCACATAAAGCAGTGAGGTTAGCCTTGATTCACCAACCACATATCATCTACCAGTGCCACATACTTAGACTAACTCCAAATGGGTTGTTATTAATAGGAGACAACTAATGCTTAACATTTATAGACAAATGACTATATACCAACCTTGATGGTACCTCAATGATTAAGGCACCCCCACCCAGCAAGAATAAGTAATACTTCAAAATATCAGAACTTCTCATTTTTACTGTCAGAATTTTGAGCACTGCAAAACAAAATTGATCAAAAACAAAAAATTGGTGGCCATATCATGTTGAAACACCGATCTGTATGATCACTGACGTTAAGCCTCACCAGTATGTAGATAGTTGACTGCTTGGGAATATCAGTTCCTTGGTTTGGATATGTGGGTGGTGTAATGTATAATGACTTGGAATTGTTAATTGGAGTGCTGAGTTCCAATTCCAGTTGTGTTTGTTATGTTCACTTATGCTCAAATGCCCTTTGGAAAGATATGAATCCACCTCTTCTCACCACGGCTATGGGTTAAATAGTAAGACTTGTATCACTAAATCATTATTATCTCAGAAATAATTCTTACATTCTCCTGGCATTAAATAACCTGAAAAGTGGTTGATAAACTGTATAAAATAAATCAATAAAATCTGCTAAGTTAAGGTAAAATTTTTGGTTAAACACAGTCAATCTTGATTTTGTTAAAAGGACCTTTTTCTTTTCTTTTTCATGTTATATGTTAAAACTGATGAACACTGAAAAAAAAAAAATTAATCACATCTCTGTAATGTGAGATGAAACAAATCTGGAATTAAACAATTTCACATGTTTAAAAAGAAATAAAATTTTAATTATTAGAAAGAAACTGTTTCTGAGGCTATACAATCTCTTGACATGTAATTCTTCATGGCATAATTGGAAAATGAGAAGTACTCTTAGGAAACCTCAAATTGCTTCCTTGGACATTTTCATTGGAGATTTTTCCCTTCTTCCTTTCACCGGCTCCAGATTATTTCTTCTGTTGAGATAATTCCAAATTTGATAGAACATTCTGCTGAAAATAGAATCTTAAATGACTTCATGACCAATTTAAATTTAAGGAAAATTACAAGATTGGAAAAAATAAAATCTTAGAAATCATTACTATTCTCTTCTTTCAGGTGCTAAGTCCTTTCAGGTTAAAAACTATTATAACTCTCCATATCCTCTAAGTAATATTTGAGTTTTTAATATCTCTCTTGGTCCCTGTTCTACCATTCTTAGAAACTCATTAATTAGGTTATTCACTCTTTCTCCTGACTTATTCAGCCATAAATATGTTCTGTGTGAGTTAAGTTCTCCAAGCCTTCTTTCATCTGTCTCTTTCTTATTGTAAGTATACGTTTTCTTGCAGTTTCTATTTTCATTCAAACTTACATATTGTATTCATGGTTCTGTTGCTAAATTTATCTTGTTTTCTGAAGTAGAGAGTTCAGATCCTTGAGTGAGAACAAACACATCATCTCAAATTGATAGATGTTGATTATGATGCAAAACAAATGCAGAGAACATTCACAAACAACATGAAATAAAGTGTTCTATACCTGACTATATTTCTGAGGTGAGGTATTGTAATTTACATTATTATTTACATTGTTCAGAGTGTTCTCCTCATCTTTGTTGCCATATTCACAACATTTTGACCATTGTACGTTCTGGCCTTCTTCAGGTGATTGGAATTTCAACCTGAACTCTTTATTTCATCCACGGGGGTAGATTGTCCTAGTTCTACATGCCATGCCTCTTTCAGATATTTCAGTATGAGTTATCGCCCTTTTAACTCAACTCTCCAAACATTTGTTCACCTCTGCTGTAGCCAGGTATTAAACTCACAACTCTTTCGATCAAGTCACTAGATTCAACCAATACTTTTATCCACTGGGCCATGTGTCATTGAGCACATATCCAAAAGTGGTGTGGCATGTGGATCTAGAACAATCTACTCCGGTGGATGAAATAAAGGGTTCAATTTGAAATTCCAATCATCTGAAGAAGGCTGGAGCCTTAGCTAAAATGGCATAAATATAGCAACAAAGATGAGGACAACAGTCTGAAAAATGTAAATAGTGTAAATAAAGGGTTCTGTTCAAAATTCTTAATTGATTATAATGAAGGCTGGTGAGTAGACCTGTTGAATTATCATGGTCAAGAAAAAGGAGGAATATATTTCAAATTTAAAAAAAATCTACTTCTATGTGTCATGTCCCTTCAGGATGTGGGTGATCATGGTTTTCCATAGCTTCCTATCCCTTGTTGTTCTCATTAACATTTGTCTTTTTGTCTCTCCCATTCCTCTATTCAGCTATCTATTCATACAAGCTCGTTAATTGGCTCACCCCCTTTCACTGACTCCTACGTCATTGATATATTCTGTAAGAATTAAAGTCTCTTGGTCCTCCTTCTGCATCAGGTGTCAAAGAATTTTCAACTATCTCTTTCTACTGAGTTCTTTAAGACTTCTTTGTTGCTAACTCACTCCATTCATGGTATTCTCAGAATCATTCTAGAGAACCACATTTCTGCTGATTCCATTCTTCTCTTCATCTGGGAGAAGACTGTCCAGCATTCACTCTCAAATATGAGAATTAATGATATATAACAGTCTTTTCTTTGTTTGTAATGAAATGTTCCTATTTCTTAGTATGTTGCATAGCTTTTGGGAAGCATCTTTTGTTGACATCCTCAATTTGAAATTTCAAAAATACCATTATCAAATCCTTTATAAATTCTCAGAAATGAAAACTGTTTTTAATAACTTATTGCTATTTTTGTTCTATTTTTTTTTTTTTTTTTTCTAGAACCACAGTTTGTAGCTTCTTTTGATGCCGGGGAACAAGTCTTCTTCTTCCTCAGGGAATTAGCTGTTGAGTATAGCAATTGCGGCAAGAAAATATATTCACGAGTTGCCCGCGTTTGTAAGGTAAGTTTCCCATTATTTATAATAATCTGTCTGTTGATTTCTCTTTAAAGAATACAAGATCTATGTGTGCTGGTTGATAAAAGACATTATCAGCTTGTCTGGCTTCATGTCTTTCATTTTCAATTGACTAAATCTTTTTAAATCTTGCAATTCAAATGACGTAAAAGATGTCTGTATGTTTTATTTCATCTTTTTACATCAGTTTACTGCTTTCATTTTTGCATTTATTGTGGGTTTTTTTTTTATCATTTTTTCTTTACTGGTTTATAGTTATTTTCTTTTACTGTTTTCATACCTATGTTTTTTGCTTGTAAGTTTGTTTTTTTATATTATCTTTTTCTATCTTTCTTTTGTCTTTCTTTTTTTGCTCTTTCTTTTTTATTTCCTTCTTTCTTTTTTGCTTTTCCTTTTTTTCTTTCTGTTTTGTTGCAGAAAAGATATTTTTCTTTTGACTTTGTTTTGTTCTTTCTCTTTTCTTGCCTGTTTTCTTTTTTGCTCTTCCTTTTTTGTCTTTCCTTCTTTCCTTTCTTTCTTTTTTGCTCTTACTTTCTGTCTTGCTTTTTAGCCCTTTTCTTTCTTTCGTCATTATTTCATGCTTCTTAGCTCTTTTCATTCTTCTTGTTTAGCCTTTTAGTTCTTCTTTCTCTTATTTTGTCTTTCCTTCATATTTTTCTAGATCTTTCTTGTGTTTTCAATTTGGATCTTTTTTTTTTTTTAATTTACTTGTTTTTAGTTCTTCCTTTTGTCTTTAAATTTTATTGCTTAGTCTCTTCTTTTCCTTTGCATTTAAAGCCATTTTTGTTTTCCTTCTCATTTTTTATACATATTTTGCACTATTTTCCTTGTGTCATTCTTTCTTTTTTTCTTCTGTTTTTCTTCTTGGTTTGAGCTCTTTTGTTTTTTCTTTCTTTCTTTTTTGCTCTCATTATTATTATTATTATTATTATTATTATTCTGTTCTTTTTTTTTGTTTTAGCTTCTTTAATTTCTTAATTTTTTTCTGCTTTTTCTTTCTTTTTGCAGCTGCTCTTGATAATTGCATCCCCCCCTTTACTAATGTCAATTCTTATGTTATTTTCCCCACATTTCGTCTTTCTTTCTTTTGATAAGAAAGAAAAAATAGAGAGACATTTTAAAAAAGCACCAATACCATATAAAATTTCCATAGCAATCACAGACCACCACTTCTAATAAGAGACAAAACTGACAACCTGCACCTGAAAACAATCCTCACCCACATTCTTTGTCCATTCCTAGAACTGCCCTGTTACAATTTCTTATTAAATGCCACCAACCAAACATGTCTCATTAACCACAGCCTTCCCATCTCTCTGGTTGCTGACATTGCATCTGTAAATCATCTTCACTTTACAAGGGACACATAATTTATTATCTTTTTAATCAGGCATGCTAATTGGTTAGCCTCAGTAGTTAGCGCCACTACCAAGACCATTATCCCTTCATTCTTCACCTGCCTCTTCATTTCTAGGGATGCCCTATCTGTGATCCGTTATTCCTTCCTTGACTTTTCTTCATCTCAGAAACTACTCTATTATCAATTCCTTGTCCAACAATCTACTTGGCTGGTTGGCTTCTCCTTTAGCGTCCTTTCTTTGAAATCTTCATTGAAGAGACAGGCAAACCCCAAGACAAAGAAACAAAATGAAGAGCCTTGATGGATCCATTTGATTATCTATCTTATTATATCCTACTTTAAAATATGTGCAAATTTAAGCATGCATATTAAACAGTCATTTTTCTTCTAGGACATGGGCGATTGTGGCTCTCCACAACTTCCTATCAATCATAGCTCTAAGTAACCTTTTTCTTAGTATCCCACCCAGTCCCCGTTCTGTCAACAAGCTCATTAAGTAGGTTAATTGCTGCATTCCTCTTGCCTTCAACGTGTCCTGTGAGTGATAAACTTTCCAAGCCCTCTTTCCTCATTATGTGCCCTACGTAATGAAGCCTCCCACCATCACATTCTATTAGTCCTGCATTAAGGCAAGATGTGTAGAGGGAATCTTTGAGTAACCTACCTAACAAGTGTGTATAAATGGATGGTAGAACAGAGAGTGGGTGAGTCAATAAAAACACAAATATTGCTAAGATCTAGAAAGAGTAGGAGGAGGTTATGGAGAACCATGTTTTCTATGTCCTGAAGAGAGATGGCACATAAAAGAATAATAATATCAATGGCTACCTTGTAATCAGTGAATAATTTTTTGCATTAGAAGTTTTCATCGGTACCTGGTCTCTTCCACTTTTTTTATACCCCAATTACCTTTGGTGTATGGAGTAGTTTATAGTGGCTTGGATTGAGGAATTAGAGAGCCAAGTTCAAATTCCAGTCGAATCCATTACATTCACTTACATGCTAATACTCTTGAGAAAGGTATGAATCCTTTTTCTCCCCCCAGCTATGGGTAAATAGCAAGACAGACTGAGTTCTATAGCCTTGGATGGCAACTGGTCTACCACAGAAAGAAATGGCAACCTACTGTCATGTATCAACAAATACATGATTGCTTAAGTGTGTATCACGCATAGCACATAACTGTCTGATGTGGATGATTATGGCTTTCCATGAATTTGGTACCATTCTAGCATTAAGTAATGTTTGACCCCACCTTTCAATCTATCCCACCCCTATTATGCCATCCAATTTGCTGCTTCTCTTTGCTTTCAAGATTCTCCATGTCTTCTTTTAATAAGTTCAGTGAAATAAAAACTACTTCCTTTTTTAAAATATCTCCCTTCAAGATGGATGATCATATATTTTGACAGCTTCCTTTCTTTAATATCTGTTGTCATACATTCTTGGGAAAGATAATGGAGTAATTTCATCACAGTTTGAAACTTGTAGTAGTCCTTTTTCTAGAATGGCTGCTGGCTTCAACCAACAGGTACAGAACCTACGCTACCCTGATACTTAAGCCATAGCTGGAAGTAGAAGAGATGGGTTCTTACCATTCCCAAGAGCATTAATGCAAAATGAACAAAACAGGTTGTGTTTAAACTTAGCATAGAAATTCCATTCTCTCTGTCAATAACCATTATTTTATCTGTAGATCAATACACCTTTCATGGATAATATAATGGTAATATTAACTGCTTCCTTATAAGGAAAAATTTGACATTCATTGACCTAGTATCCAGTATTGCTATCTGTTGTAAGATACCTACGGACAATAATGGCTATATTACCAATTCACATAAATACTGTATGTTGGTCTGCAGTTGGAGATTTGTCTCCAGCTGTGCTGGTCAAACTCTGTTTGGAGGCAGAGAGGATCTCCATATGAGACTATGTCGAAGGGCTGAATCTTGTCTTGAGAAACAGCTACCCAACCATGTTTTATAAGGAATCTATGGGTAATTTTTGGCCAAGTCTACGGGCTTGGATACCACATATTAATTTCTGCTTTGTGCCATAGCAGGCTGCATAAGATGGTTGGTAGGATATTCTGCAGTTAGAGATTCATTGTGGAATTCACTTGACTTGATTCTGTCAGTTGATTACTACTTCTACGTGCCACTGATGAATCCTATATATGTTGTTCATTACCAACTTTCATGTGATAATTCTATTCAGTAACCGTCCATAGATTACAACACTTATTTGAAATTTTTTTTTACACTATTTACATTGTGAATATGACAATAAAGATGAGGACCAATGTTTCGGCACTCTATTCATTGGGGCAGCTTGCTTCACTTCTACATGCCATGCCTATTCTGGACACCTCAGTTTCAGTCACCTGTCTTTAGTAATTCAACTCTCCAAGTTTTTTGTTTTTTCACCTGTGCTCTGGTCAGGTATTGAATGTGCAAGTCACTGGATTGCTTCAGTAATGCTTTTATCTGCTGGGCTAATGTAAATAGTTACAATACCTCATATCAGAAATATAGACAGACAGTTAAAATTTAGAAAATCTTTTTCTTCAAACAGTTTATCAGGAGAAAGTTTTCTCAAACAGTATTGATGGGGGTTTCTTTGTAAGATATTATTTGAAGTAGTGTACAATGTCAAAATCCTGATTATGTCATTATTTTTTTTTTCTTCGACTTACATGTGATATCCATTTTAGCTGTTGCTTCTGTTGAAAGTCGTCAAGTGATGTGGCTTCTGTTATTTGAATCAGTTTGAACAACAGCAGATGCAAAGCCTACAAAAATAACAGAAGATAAATGCAAATATACACAGATAATAATAATCCCAGCAACCATCACAAAAGTAGGCATATGATACTACTTATCAACTCCAAAACAGCCGCCATAAAAAATAACTTATTCAAGCTTAACCTAAAATTCATCAACACTACCTGTAAAACATAAAAGGTATAGTTATTACCAAAATGAGATAGAAACAACAAAAAGACGGTGGCAGGAATATACAGAATAGATTGTACAAAATGTTAGTTGTGTACATAGGTAAAGTAAATACTATATGAACACAGAGGTATACTGCAAAAAAAAAAAAACATTGATTGTTCACCGTAATATATCTGGCTACAATTTCAACTTAATAACTGCAAGTCAGATCAGAAGAGAAAATAATTCTGAGAATAAAATGTATTGAGAGTGCACTAATCTCACAATTTACAACAAAATATCTAAGACCATGACCATACATAATATCACCAATCATTGCAAAAGCAATAGACTTAGCTGATTTAAAATCCAACAGACGCCAACGACTCTAATATATATATATATATAAAAAAAATTGAACATAGAAGTCAACACTTAGAGGCGACAGTCTGTTTCATGCTATATGCAATCGTGAGGCCACATATGCTGTTATTTTTCTCAGCTATTTATATATATACGGGTTAGTGGTGCATTGTGGGTATTGCTATTATGGCGGTTATTTTTTACCGGAAGTCGCTTTGTTTATTTATTTGGGTCAAATTATATTGCTCGTTTTTTATTTTTTTGTTTCTTATTTTATTTATTTATTTATTAACGTAGTAAAAATTTGTTTACATCATGTATTTAACAGTTTTGTTTTGGTTTGAGAATTTAATTAAAGCTATTTGTTCAATTTTGGGGTTGGTTGTTGTAGTTCATTCTAACTATTATTTTTTTGGCGGGAACAGTTTTTAATTTGGGATTGGTTTGTCTATTTATTTACTTGGATGAATTTAGGTCAATTTATTTGTATATTTTCTCTTTTCGGTTTTTAAGCAACATAGTATTTATTTATTTATTTTATTTTATTTTTTCCGTTTTTCATTTTTTAGGTTACGTAGTAAAAATTTATTTTCATGCCTGCATTTTGAGATGAGCTCGGATCGACCCAAATAAATAAACAAAGCGACTTCCCGTAAAAAATAACCGCCATAATAGAATACCCACAATGCACCACTAACCCGTATATATATATATATATAAATAGCTGAGAAAAATAACAGCATATGTGGCCTGATGATTGCATATAGCATGAAACAGACTGTCGCCTCTAAGTGTTGACTTCTATGTTCACTTTTATATTTACACATGCTCTATCTCTGATATTGAGCACTTTATCCCATAAATATAGCACACCTTAAGACTATATTTCTTATATATATATATATATATATAAGAAAAATAGAAAACATCTTCTGGTCTTTAGTTGTGTGATCTGACAAGGTAATTTATTGCTCCCTTTTATCCTCAAAAATCCCAACACATTTTTCTTACACACAGTTTTGTCTTTCATTTTGACCTGAAGATGTTGAACCTAACGCACATCATCCATGAAACACATTGTTAAAAAGGTTCTCCATTTTTTTTCATTATCTCCACAAATCTAAGTGCAAAACATGACACAGAGGATTGTGATTTTTAAGGTGATGGAAATTCCTTGATAATAAAGAAATAGAAGCTATGGAGATTTGTAATGTATCACTTTGGACCCAAAGGAAGATGACATTAAAATTGTTTTGTAGAGCAGTAGTTCTATTGAAGTGTTTGAGAAAATTTGAATTCTTTTATATGCAAGTTTATACACACATCTTGGTAATACAAGGTAATGTTATCGAGAAAGGCATAGCACCTTCTCTACTCTCCCCAGCTATGGGTTAAATTGAAGAGTAGACTAGACTCTCTAATCTCAGCTCTCAAACAGTCTAGAAGAATTAATACATTGTATTCAAAACCATGGTGAAAGCAATGCAAAATCATTTCACTATCTTTCCAAAGAAGTTACAGAAATTTGGATATTATAAAGAGATGGCTTAGGCCTTGAAAGGAGACAGAATTAAAAAATTTTTGTAGATTAGTGAAAAGAGTACTGAACTGTTATGTAGCTGTTATGGCAGTGAATGTTGGGTCCATCTCACCATCTTTTAATTTTTTTTTTACATGTTTTGTTGAATATGACAAGCACAAATATTTTGTAAAATTTTTATTCAGTTTTTTTTCTTTTATGAGGTCTAAGAGCATTTAGAAACTATCTGTAGTGATTATTGTCCTGATGCAGTCTAAGAAATTCACAAGATATTCCTTGTCCATCATCATCTTTAATGAAACATGCATGAATAAGTATTACATTTCTTTTGTTATTTTTGTGTCTTTATTTATTTATATTCTTTTTCTTCTGTGTGCCATCTTCTTTCAGGATGTGGGCTATCATGGCTCTCAATAACATCCTATCACTCATGGCACTTAGCAGCATTTCTCCCCTTACAAAGATCTCTCATCTATTCACACAAGCTCATCAGGTAGCTGACCTGCTGCAAAAAAAAAAAAAAAAGTTTTAAGATTAAAATTTCAGTGTTTACCACTCTGAACATACTTATAGCCGACATTTGCATTTTGCATATTCCCCCTCCACTTCATAAGACATATATAGTCAAAATTCCTTCTTGGTCTTTGGCACCACAGTAGTTGAGGTTTATCCCTTGTTTAGGACTGGACTTTTTTGTGGACTGTTAGGGGCCGGAAAGAAGTAGGTAGGTTGAACAAATGTACTGAAATAACAGAACATATATACAAAATAAGAGTGTTATTAGTCAACAGATAGAAGTGTCCGTCCAAACTATCAGGTTACACTGCGTCCTGACTGCCTCCTAGGAAGTCTCGCAGGTTAGTATTTATGAAGGAGGCAGAATTCATTCTAATGTAGATAGGTCACCATAACAGATTTCCAGTTCCTTCTAAAGTCTTTTCATTCTCTTTCACTCCCAGTAACTTTTTGCATCTTAGTGGCATTATCACCTTGCAAAAAAATCACCTGGGTGAAAAGATTTAAAAAAAAAAAAAAAGTAATAAATTATCCCAGGAGGAATAGATCAATCAACATGAATGGATAAGATGGGTAATAGGTTAGAAACTGTGAAACCTACATGTTAGGAAGCTAGGTTAGTGCTTATATAGCACAGTCCAAACAGATCACAGAGTAAATTAATGAGTGTGAACATAAAAAAATAAGAAAATTAAGCATTATATATATATATATATCAGTAAATAATTGTTTTTCTTTTTTTCTTGTTCAGAATGACAAAGGCGGTGCTCGTCTGCTGATCAATGAGTGGTCCACCTACTTGAAAGCCAGAATCAATTGCTCTCTGCCAGGCCAGTATCCCTACTATTTTGATGAAATACGTAAGTATCATTTATTATGATTATTTTTTTTTTTTAAGTTTGGGATGGAAATTACAGAATACCAAATGATCATCAAGGAAGAGTTTTTGGGTCATAAAATAAAAACATGCCAACTTATCATAAGTAGTTGAAATGTCTGGCTAGCACAGCCGATGTCCAAACTAATGTCAGGGTAGAAGTAGACTGATTGGCCAATGCTTTATCTTTAAATCAAATATACGCTATTTGTTCTTTTGTTCATTTCTTTTTCTTGCCTTTTAGTTTTGTAAGGAAGAAAAAACTGCCAAAAAATATATATAAATGATCACAGAATACTTCCAATTTTCTTACTTTCTCAAAATTTGAAATAGAGATTATTTCTTTTTTAGCCCTTTTGGTCACTCATAGTTAATTACTTACAATTTTTCTCATATCTAAAGAAATGTCATCAAAACTTTTTATTTGACATTTTAAAAAATTGATTAGTCAAATGTTATTCTGGTTCATAGCTGTCAAAATTATAATTTTTTACATTGATTTTCTTGTGTGTGTCATGTCCCTTCAGGACATTGGCGGTCATGGCTCTCCACAATTTCCTGTCCTTTTTTTTTCTTTTTTGATGTATCTCCTCATCCCCATTCTGCTATCCCTTTGCACAAGCTTGTTAGGGAGGTTATCCACCATTTTCCTCTATTTATTTTCCTTCAATATTTCCAAGCCTTCTTTCCTCATTGTGCCCTAGAAATTTCAACTATCTCTTCTTGCTGTCCTTTTCATTTCCATTTACATGTAAAATACCCTTGGGAAAGGTATGAATCTACTTCTCCCCTCAGCTCTGGGCTGAATAGTGAGACAAACTTGGTACTATAGCCTTGGTTGGCAACTGGTCTGCCACAGAAAGAAACAGCTGCCTCCTGCAGGCAAATATTCTGTTTAGTCAGCCATGAGTCAAACAAGACATGATTATCAAATATAATGACTGACTAGTTTGGTTGCTATGCTTCATCATTTTATAGTTAAAATTTCTTGATGTAGTCATAAGTTCTACATTAAGTTTCCTCTCTCACATTTCTTATTTGTGGAGCTCTCCAATGGCTTGTTGTTTTCCAGTAAACTTTGATCTTCAGGAATTTAAATGTAATGTCAATCGTTATCTTCTGTCTTTTTAATTCCCGTTCTTTTATTGTTCTCATTCCTTAATGTTTTTCATTTGTTCATATTTTTTTCACACTCAGATCAGAGGCCTTGCTGTCAGGTATAGTTTATCATCTTACCCAGGACACAGATGATAAACAAAATGTAGTTGTTTTTTCTATAATAAATGTTCATTCTGTACAAGGCCCAAAAGTCACTACAGGTTTACAGAGTAAGGGGAACAATTTATGGGGATAAATGGGGAAGATAGCAGTTAAACCTAGATTTGAACAGGTTAAGATTTAGTGATTGGGAGTCAGTTCCACAAAGTAGCAGCTCATGAGAAGCTGCTGTTCAAGTACAACTTAGATCTCACCAATGGAATATGAAGGGAATAAGGGTGGTTTTCTACAATGTGTATGGCATGGTGTATTTTAGCCATTAAGGTTAGAACTGGAAGGTTGAAATTAATCAATGTAGTTTGTCTGAACATTTTCCATGGATATAGCGACAGAGCAGCAGAAAGTTTGCTACATTTTGTCTGTGGGAAAGGGGTTGTAGGGTGGAAGACAATTCATTGCTCACAAGGACGCAGAGATGCTTTTGGTCTCTAAGACTGGAAAGTGAAGATTGTGTAGCTCCTACTTGTATATAGCAGAACTAATCCATTTTCAGTTTGATCTGGCACTTGTAAAGATAAAAAAGTCAAATACTTACTGGAATGGTATAGGAAACTGACCATTTTCCCAGCATTTTTAGCAATGAATCAAATGTATGAGTTCCACTACAGTTGAACTTAAGTCCCAATAGGGGCTAAGATGTATTTATTGTGATAGGCAAAAATTCAGGGTTCAATCAGTGATAATGAAATGTCACTAGTTTGATTTTTGAGGCAATGAATGTGACCAGCCTGATTTTCCCCCACTGAGCTGATAGAGCTAGATCAGAGGAGAGATCACCTTCCAGGCCTTGGTCATCGATGGCTTTTGAAGGTGCACCTGTATATCATATCATCAGCATAGATATTCACAAATGAGCAGAGTATATTCTTAGGCAGATCATTTATATAAAGTTAAAAGGGGGTTGGTTCAAAAAGCGACCACTGTTGACGCCTGTATTGATTGCTAAGGGCCCGGATAACTGGACGTTAACCTTCAATGTCCTACCAGTTAAAAAAAGATTTTATTACTGAGAGGAATCTTCCAGTGAATGTCTGATGACTGAAAACTTCTTCAGAATATCCGCTACCCTATCTATAATGTACCCAGGTGAGATTCCAGTTCAGGAGAACAGATCAAGAAAAAGCTTACGAATGATGCAGAAAATTTTTAGATGTGTCTTCCTGAACAAAAATCTCACTTGTTAGACCAAGATCGCACTGTACAGAGCAGTGTGTACTTTAGATCAAAGGAGAGATCAGTTGACAATCTCTGATCATCACAAGTTTGAGAGATGCACTCATATACAGTTGTATCATCCATCAGCATAGATATTTACAAATGATCAGAGTATACTCTTAGGCAGGTCATTTATATAAAGTAAAAAGAGGGATGTCCCAAGAAGAGTTTTTCCTCCACTGAGTTATTGTTAGGTGAGAGGAGAGATCAGATGCCATTCTCTGGTCATCTAGGGTTTTGGAAGTGAATCTATATACAGTTGTATCATCAGCATAGATATTTACAAATGATTGGAGTATACTCTTAGGCAGATCATTTATATAAAGTATAAAGAGGGATGTCCAGAGAAGAGTTTTAAGAGGGATGTCCAGAGAAGAGTTTTTCCTCTTTTGAGCTATTAGTGCTAGATCAGAGGAGAGATTGACTGCAAATCTCTGGTCATCTAGGGTTTTGGAAGTGAACCCATATACCATTGTATCGTCAGCATAGATATCCACAAATGATCAGAGTATATTCTTAAGCAGATTATTTATGTTTAATAGTTCATTTTTTTTTTTTATCTATATGCAATATTAACGCTGGTAAATTTCTAATACATAAATCTATTGCTTCTTCACCTCTAGATTTTATCAATTAATATCAGTATGTGAGTGTGTGGTTTCTGGAGATTTTCTCCAAATATGTATTCTTCTTCACTTTTGGGGAGGACATTTATATATCTTCCTCTCATCCAGTTGTCATGTGTGCCCATCCTAAATGCAGCTGGGTCAACTACTTGTTTACATGTCAGTGCCAGCCACTAAACTCGTATGAAGCATGTACACTATCAACTATGAGGTTACTTCCCAGGTTAGCCCACTGATGCACCTGATTTTTGATGATCTGGTGTGACACTATGTGCAAAGTCTATTTTGGTGGGATGATCTCAGTACATTTCGTCATCTGTTCTAGGACAATCAATGCTTGAACTGTTCTCATTACAAATCTCTAACTTAAATCAATATCCAATTCACTACCAAGTTAAGAAAACCCAAATCTTGCAAATATGAAGTTCATCAAAAATATATGCATATTGTTATTTCATGAGCATCTCCAATTTTAAATTCTAGATTATATTGTTTACTAGATACTGTTTAAATCAAATTTATCAGCAGGAGACATAAATTTTGCCAGTTTGTGAAAATATATTGAATTAGATATCATTACTAAAGTTGGAAAATTAAATTGTAATAGTTTATTCACTGCATAAACAATTCAAGACATTGTCAATGTGAGATATCATATTAGTGAAATAACTTAGCTGCTTCAGGATGAAAAAAAAATTATCATGCAATATCTCATCAGCTATTTCAAGACAAAATTTTTTGTGAGATATTCTATCGTAGAATATTGGTTAGCTTGCAAGTGGTCTGACATACAAGTAGACTGGTGTAGTCAGTGCTGCATTAGGTACTCTCCTATAAATGAGGTAGAATTAGCTGGCTTGCCTTTACAAGGAGATGCAAGAAGGCAGCCATATTAGAAGGTAAGTCATTTGACTTCTACACTTAGTAACTGTTCTCTATTCACATCTATCTTGGTAACAAACCTTGTCAGGTTCGGTGCCTCATCACCCCATTAATACAGCAGCAATCCTACCCAGTTCGACTAGAGCCGGTATTATATTCTTTCATGTGACACATGCATCCAGCATCATGGCTCTTCACAACTTCCTGTCTTTTATTACTCTAAGAAAATATAATGTGCCGTGTGAGCGATCGTGCACATCCACAACTTCTTATGCTTTGTAGCTCTTAGCAATAATTTTCTTTTTACTATCACTCTCATTCCATTTTCTGCCATCCATTTACACTTATTACGTAGGTTTCTTGTCTTTTTTTGCAATATGTCTTGTGTGTGTCAAATATTCCAAGCTTCCTTTCCTCATTATATATCCTAAAAAGTTCAATTGAATGTTGGTTAACTTGCAAGTGGTCTGACACACAATAGACTTGTGTAGTCACTTGAAGTTGCCTTCCAACCCTGAGTCATTTAATGGAGAGATATATGGGTGAATAGAGTGCACTCATGCAAATGTGTTGGGCAGGTCCATTCCAACAAAGTGGACTAACCCGCCTGCTGCTAATAGGTACTCTCCTATAAATGAGGTAGAATTAGCTGGCTTGCCTTTACAAGGAGATACAAGGCAGCCATGTTAGAAGGTAAGTAATTTGACTTGTACATCTCCCTCCTCTCCCCATTGCGGAAGCATAGCGGCCCCTCCTCTCCCCATTGCGGAAGCATAGCGGCCGCTAGGGAGAAATCAGTTCCTTATTGCCTGGCCGATTGTATGGGAGTAGTCGAGATAGTACCCTGGGGACCCTGGTTCTTGATGGTGGTGATTGAGTAGGTCCCTGGGATGCCAGGTCACTTCGCAATGTAATGCTGCCATTTCCCGATTCTTTGGCAGATTGATGTGGCCTACACATATCTCTAATCGTCAGCTCAGGGGACACAGTCAAGGCACTTGGTATAGGGGTCTTGATTACAGGCGCTTCAAGATTCCTTTGAAATCTACGGTTCTGCAGGGTTATTCTACCTGATCCTGCAACTCTAAAAACCTATAATGACGGTTGGGAAGTGTTTCTACTATTTGCCCAGCTATGTCCCATCGATGGCTATTTGGGTTTTCCAGTGAGATATCATATCAGCTAGTTCAGGGCAAATAATTTCTTGCAAATTATCTTATCTGCTGGTCTAGGGCAAAAGATTTCTTGCAAGATATCTCATCAGCTGATGCAGAGTAAACCAGTTTTTTTGCATGATATCATAGCCACTTGTCCATGGCAAATAATTTTTTACAAGATATTGCATCCAAAAATGATTTCTTGTGAGATATTTCATCAGCTGCTGCAAGTAAAAGAAATTCCCCATAAAATATTTTATCATCCACTTAATAAACAAAGGATTTTCTTGTAAGAACTCTCTGCAGTGATGATTCTAGCAAAAAAAGACATTTTTCCCCAAAATCTTGTGCAATGTTATCACATCAGTCACTTTAGGGCAAATACCTCACAAAATATCTCAACTGCTCCAGAGAAAATATGTTTCTTGTGAGTTATTTTGTTAACCACTTATAAGGGAAATATCAGTACTTTTCTAAAGTTCTCTTATCCATTGCTTTTAAGAAGGGAGTTTTGTTGGTTGCTTTTATTTCACTGATATCAAATCTATTCTGATTTTAAAATAACATTCTTACAAACAGAAAAAAATTCTGGTTAAATAGAACCAATGATGGCATGTGAACAATTGGATAAGCGTGATATTCAATGCTGAATCAAGAATCAGCATTGGCTAAAGTGATGACGCTGGAACTTGTCTGGTGTCATTTAAATGAAACATTAAGATGACTGCCAGAAGAAAACCTGTAAATTTTCCGAGTCAATCATGATATAGGATTGCATGATATTTAATGGACCTGGGGAGATGACAATCATTTACCTCGACAATCAATGCACACGTGTACATTGAAGTGCTAGATAATTGCTTCATTCCATCTCATACAAAATTTGTTTGGTGATGATGAAGTCATTTTTCAGGACAATAATGCATCTTGTCACAGTGTGAAGGGGATTGAAGTGTTTCTTCAGGAAAGGCATTTTTTTTTTTAATCACTTTACCCCAAGCAAGGTGATAATGCCACTCACATGCAAGGGGCTACCAGAGTGAAAGCAAATGAGAAGACTTTAGAAGGAACTAGAAACTAAATCCTAAACATGGAAATAAGGGATAAACTTCTCCTGTTCAAAAGACCAGAATGGTGGGATGAACGAAATGACAGTCAAAGCTATCTACCCCATTTGAGGAAAAAAATAACAAATAGTATGTAAAGTTTCAGAGTTTAGGTGTAGAGATCAGAAGTATAGAGTTGAAGTAGACTTTCAAAGGAATTGGAGGCCCAATCAGAAACACGAATCAGGGGGATGAATCCTCTAGTCTGGGTCAAAAGACCAGGGTGGAGGGTAAACCGAACAATAGGTGAATCCATCTACTCCTACTAAAATGACATGATCAGTGAACTGCTTCAATCTAAATCCAATTGAAAATTTATGATGGAAATTTTTTAAAAAATTGTTACATGGGTAGGCTTTATCCACCAAAGATCTATTAACTGCCATTTGGGAAAGTTAGAACCATTTTAATAAAGAAAATATTGCTTTAAATTAGTGAAATTTATGCTTGAAAGAATTTAGGCTATATGAAATTTCAAGAGGGTGAGCAAATATTAATTCTATTATTTTGTTAATGAATTCCATTTCTCAATATTAAAAGAAAGAATTCTTTTACAATGCATGTCAATATATATATATATTTTAATCTGAGTTGCTCATTAAGTTTTCATAAAAACCAAGTTATTCAAACAGTAAGACTATGGTTATATTAAGAATTTATTTTGACTTGCAAAATGTATCATCTAAAGCTAATGATCAAAGATTGGGTTCTGACAAAAGACAGATCTTCAAATGCTGATTGGCATAACACAATCTTCTTATTCCTGGTATATACAGAGAATACAAACAATTTGTGTTACTGTCAATTGAAATTTGTTAAAGATTTTTGTTAAAACATTATTTAAGTAAATAAGATTTCTGAAGTTCATTAAATGTCATAGAAGTTTCTATTCAAACCTTTTAATTTTGGTAGGAAAGTTGATTGTATCAATATTGTTGCTGTTGGAAGATTTATTTTATTTTTATTTTTTACTAACATTCACCTAATAAAAGACTCAAGAGACATTCAGAGGGTTACAGTGTGATGTCTTATTAGCATAATAAAGGGCAAAAAGTGAAGTTCTTGGGGCTATGCAAGAAAAATTTAGTTATTGAATAACATTTCAGAGTTCAGTCAGAGAAATTAAAAGTATTGTGTCGAAGTAGACTTAGAATGAACAGGAAACCAAGGATAAACTTCTACTCCTGTTCAAAAGACAGGAGTTTTAGTGAACCTCTCTATTTGTTATTTTCTAGTTGTTAACTAGGGCAAAAGATGGCTTGTTAATTTTAACATCTCCAAAACTAAACTTCTGTCCATTAATCATTTGAGAGAGACTCCTCTGCCTTCCATCAGCATGACTGATGCTAACCTCTAGAAAAGTGATGCCTTTTAGGGCTAATATTCTCAGCTGACATAAAGTGGAAAAACTATATTGAATCCATTGCTAGGTGAGGTGCTAAGAAAGTTGGTTCCCTGTATCCTGAAAGACAATTTTTCTCTCTAAACACTATCAGAAATATATCTATAAGTCTACCATTCATCCATGCTTAGAATATTGCTGCCACATATGGTTCAGTGCCCCTGCTATTTACCTTGAGCTCCTTGATAAAGTCCAAAGAAAAATCAGCAATATTATCGAACCTGATCTGACTTGGCTTCAATCACTTTCTCACCACCGTAAGGTTGCCTCTCTGTGCCTTTTCTATAAATACTTTCATGGTAATTGTTCAAAATGAGCTCTTCACTATAGTACCTAGACATTTTGAATTTAAGTTCAGTACTAGACTGACATCAAGATCTTATCAATTTACAGTTCAACTGGCTAAATATAGCTGTAAATTCCAAGCTAACATTTTTTTTTCTCACTTATAGAACTCTCATCCAGCTTCTTACTTTCCATCCAACTCTGATTTTAAAAAAATTAAAGACAATATCAATCATTATCTTCCTGATTACTCTTCTATTGTTCTCACTTCTTAATAATGTTTCTTTTTTTTTTTTTTTAAATTATTTCCCAATCAATAACCACTTGTAATTTAATGGCTTTAGTGCCTTATTTGAGGTGAATTTATTTAAAAAGAAAAAAAAAATTCCAAACCTGCTTTGGATTTGGGGAGTTTTTAATACAATGTGGTTTTCTTCCTTTAGCAAAGTGGGTGTTGGGTAATTCTTGCAATTATAATTTTAAAGAATACCATGCTGCAGGTTGATTTCAAGCCTTGTGAATGAAACTGAGTAGTTGAAACGCTTTTTGGAACTCCTTTCTGGCTCCATGTTTTCCCAACCAACTTCAATGTGCAAAAATTTAAGTACAATGTTAGTCACTATCTATTGTCCTCCTGATTACTTGTTTCTCTTCCTGCTCATTATTAATGTTTTTGTTCTTAATTCATCCACACCCAGTAATGCCTTGTGTCATAGTGGCTTTACTGCCTTGCATGGGGTGAAACCAATTAAAAAAAATTGTTTTTGGTCTTGTTAATTACATGAAACAGATCTTTTAGAAAAATTAGTCCATAGAGTCTGATGAAGGATTTGTCTTCTTTAAGGAAGAACGGCATGAGAAATATTCCTTATTCAGCATGGTTACATTCATTAAACCGACAGACGACAAAACTGCAGAATAAAAATGCTTGCAAAATAATTGTACTTAACAGCAATCGGATTTTATAGTTCATCAAATTCCACATTGTAAAAAGAAAATCATCTTTCATAAGAAAACAAAAAAAAAATGTGATAGTTATAAAAGGGTCACTGCTATTTATGCCTGAAGTCTTTGCATATATTTACTTGCTAAAGATTGAAATAAAATCAAGTTGTCACCATAAAAAGGTTTGTACACATGCATGTTAATACGAGCATTGCAAATTTTATGGCTTTAAAAAAAAAAGAAGAAAAATTCCTTTTATTGTTGCATCTTGTGACTAAATAAGTTCAACTGATAATTATATATTTTATTAGTTTTTTTTTTTCTTTTTGTTATTGAAAAACCTGCATTGGTTTGTGTAAAATAGGCTAATGCATATACATTGTATATTGCCTCTGAGCACTTGATATAAATTTATATGCAATAATCTACTTCATATATGAATGTGTAAGGACAGATTTTGTGTGTATCTACTGGCATTTTTATAGACATATATAACTAAATGCATACATGTGTGCACCCGCACACACACAAACATACATATGTAGGAGTATTGGAAAGTCCCCAGCCCGACCCACTTTTTAAAATCTAATCAAATGAGAAAACATTAGATTTTTAAGAGTAAGTACCTCTTGGTTAATTTGAGAACTTTTCAGTATTATCTCTCTCTCTCTCTCTCTATATATATATATATATGGTAATAGTAATGATGGAAAAAGCCATTGCCTTATACAGAAATATTTGACTGAACAGTAAGCATTATTGTCCATTTTCCAGGATAATGTTTCTTAAGACTAGTAACTGTTATTGCTCTTGCGTTTATTGATGGAGTCACCAGACCATATATGGCAGCAATATTCTAAGCATGGATGAATGGTAGACTTATAGATATATATGATAGTGTCTGAAGAGAAAAATTGTCTTACACGATACAGTGCATCAACTTTCTTAACAGCTGACCTAGCAATGGATTCAATATAGTATTTCCACTTCATATCAGCTGAGAATATTAGCCCAAGGCGGCATCATTTTCCCGAAGGTAAGCCTTGGCCATGCTGATAGAAGGCAGAGAAGTCTCTCTCAGATGATTAATGGGAAGAAAGTTAGTTTTGGAGGTGTTAAAATTAACGAGCCATCTTTTGCCCCAGTTAACAACTACAAAATCACAAATAAAGAGCTTCCTTTTTAACCTTTTGTTTCCTCCAACCACGGGGTTCTGAGGAGTGTGAGACCACATCTTTATTGCTGTTTTTCCCAGGCCCACCCAGAACAATCAATGTGGTAGCACCTGTTAGGGTGCCAGATCTGGGCAAATAATGAATCCCCAAACAAAAAATTGAAAATACATTTTTTATAATAAAATTATCAACAATACATTTTTATCGTAAAGTTACCTGCAAAATATATTTTTATAAAAAAATTACCAATATACTTTTTTAGCAAAATTACTAGCAATATAATTTCTTTTTAAATTACCAACGATAGAGTTTATCATCTACAATATATATATATATATATATATATATATATATATATCTAAGAACCACATTTGATGCAAAAGTATAAAATTATATACAAAATATCTCTTGCTGAAGGCATAAAATATTTGCACTTCAGCATTAATAACCTGTACAGGTTGATATGCTGCCAACACAATCAACCAACCAACTAAACTTTTGTTTGAATTCATTTGGAAAGTCAACACAGACATACACCATACATACATATATATATATATATATATATATATATATGTGTGTGTGTGTATATGTAGTTAGGTGAAACCTTGGTAGGTTTGTCTGGTTCTCTAGGTTTAACTAAGTGGATTGTCAGGGAAGGTAGGAAGGTCTGCTCTACTCATTGTATTGAGCACTTTATTTAGTTGTTTTGGGTACTTTCATTGGGTTTTTTTTTTTCTTTGGGCCTTGAACTCATATGCTGGACAATTATTTTCGGTTAACGTACATGTTCTTGGTTCTTTCTTTTTTTAATACATTTTTTCCCCCTTTGGTATTGGCTTGTTTATTTTCAAATTAATACACCGAGGGTTTTCCGAGTGAGTATAGTTTCTTATACGTATAAGATTTAATATAATATATATATATATATAGGATGTGCAGTGGAGTAATGAATAGCGGCTTGGATTGAGGAATCGGAAAGCTGAGTTTGAATCCATTACATTCCCTTACATACTAATCACCCTTGGGAAAGGTGTGAATCCTCTTCTTCTCCCTCAAGCTATGGGTAAATAGCAGGACAGACTGGGTTCTAGAGCCTTGGATGGCAACTGGTCTAGGAGAAGGACAACTCTGAATTCTAAACCTGCGGAGGGTCGTTTGGGGACCTTGCGGCACATAGTGCACCAGGTCTCTGTATTCAGCCCTTCAAAAACCGTGGATGGTCCTGCACAAAACCTTCACCACTATAATCAAATCTTGTGCTGTTGTCGGGCTGTCAGTTTCCTGGGAACTGATCTGCTTGACCCTCATACGTCAAGTCGACGGGAAAGTCTATATATATATATATATACATACATACACGGATGTTTAGCTTTAAATTTAATGTTTTGATGTGCAGTAATAAATGAACATACCAAGTGAGATACTGAAATAAAAGCACATTCAGAAGGTTCATAGTCTAATGATGAAAATATCTCTCCATATAAATGCACTTAATCCAAGGCTTCTCATTAGATCACATGGATTAAAAAAATTATACAGTGAAAGTTTAAGATCAAAATTCAGCTAAAATCTATATCAGGTTATTATGAACTTCTTGATCCAACTTGGCATAGACACACAACTTGCATCCTAGTGGCTGTCTTACCTTGCTTGGGGTGAAATGATTTAAAAATGTATTTTAATGAAAACAGTTTAATTTACCGTTAACCATCTTTTTTATATTTGCAGAGGATGTCTACTCTGATGATAACAGAATATTTTATGCACTATTTACCACTAATCGGTGAGTAATTTTATTTTATCTAATCTCTATTAAATACCTTGCTAGTATCCTAATAGAAAGGCATCCTTACCTAATCCTTTTTATACTCAACAACTTTCAAC
The DNA here is from genome assembly GCA_903632075.3 of Acanthosepion pharaonis. Taxonomy (NCBI): domain Eukaryota; kingdom Metazoa; phylum Mollusca; class Cephalopoda; order Sepiida; family Sepiidae; genus Acanthosepion; species Acanthosepion pharaonis. The sequence goes on along the minus strand of CAHIKZ030000280.1, from coordinate 1,847,177 downwards.
CATTGTACTTTGTGACCTTCTTCAAGATTTAAAAATGAATTTATTTAATTCATACAGATTGTTCTCATTCCATACTTCCAAGATACTTTGTAGGCAGTAACATGTCTGTGTTTTCCCAGTGGACTAGAAAATATGAAATTTTTACTTCTACCAGAGCCAGGCATTGAACTGAGAGATTTAACCAATTCTTTTATCTACTAGGCCACATAGTGGTGAAATATTTGGAGGCTTAATCCTAATGATTCGACTCAGGTGGTGGAACTCAATGTAACTCCTCACACTGTTTACATTGTTCAGACTAATTATTGACATATCCATGATGTTTCAGCCACTTTATGCTCTCGCCTTCTTCAGGCATGGAATGTGGAACTAGAACAATCTACCTTGATGGATGAAATAGAGGGTGTGATTCAAAATTCTAATATATATCACCTGAAGAAGGCCATAGTGTACAATAGCCGAAATATTGTGAATATGACAAAGGTGTGAACAAAAGTCAAAACAATGCAAACAGTACTGAAAAGCATGCTCTCCAAAATAAGTAAATTGATCAATTTATAAATGAGACTATTTTATTTTTTTTCTTTCAATGAACAACGTAAATCATAAAAAAATTAGTCCCATTCTAAACTTTCTAAAGGCTATCAGTTTTGATATCAGCCTGAAGAAGGCTGGAGAGAGTATCAGCCAAAATGTCATATTAAAAATAAGATGGTAATGCAAGCATTAAAATATGAAAATAAAAAAAAATTAATTGAATATCAAGGCAGACTAACTGTTTTTGTTTTCTGCATTTTCTTATAACATATTTTCATCTTTCATTGTTCTTCTTTTGAATGTCTAATTTTTACCATATCTCTTCAGTAATGGTGTGACCGCTTCAGCGATTTGTGCATACGATTGGCAAGACATCCAAAAAGTATTTAATGGGCCATTCAAAAACCAAGATAATGATAAATCAATTTGGCTACCAGTGCCTAACAAGCATGTGCCAGCCATCCGACCAGGAAATGTGAGTAGTAACTATTTTTCCCCTCTCTCTCAATTTGTTGCTTTCGTTATTGAATATATTTCACTTTGCCATTGAGACTTTGATGTGGATACCATACATGGGGTGAAACCTGATCAGAAATATCTAAACTGTCATCTCTCTACAACTGCTTTCTAAGATCAACAGTTAAAAAAGGCTTTGAGTTAGTGAAGCCTGAGGATTTGGGTAAAGATCATCCTTCTTTAAATGTTGGGGACTGGCACTACAGAATCACTAACAAAGAACTGTACCAAATAACAGAAACAATATCACCAACAGCAGCTACAACTAAAATGGATAGCACATGTAACTTGAAGAGAAAATAATGACATAATCAAGATACTGACATTCCACACTACTTCAAATAAAAGGTTAGGAAGGAAACCTCCATCAATACTGGAGAGAGCAATAACAGCTTCTGGATTTAACAAACCTATTTTCCTGAAAAATTGGTTTTAAGAGGAATATTTTATAAGCTTCAATTGAAAAAAAAATACTGGCTGCTTGGTCAATGAATGTCAAATGTTCCTTATAGAGAAACAGCTAATACTCTTTTTTTTTTTTTTAAGTGTTTCACCTCAAACAAGGCGAATAAGCCACTAGGATGCAAGGGGTTACAGAAAATTTGGAGAAAGATCAGATAGGAGTGATAGAGGAAAGGATGAGGAGAAGGATAGTGGATACATCAAGGCAACTGGAGATGTCGATTGACATTACATTTGAATAGTTGGAGATTATAGCTCTCAGGGAAACTGGAATAGGGAAGGGAGTTCCACAGGTGAGAGGTGCAAGACATGAAGCTATTGGAGTAGAAGAGACGGCTACATTTAGGAGTTTTGACAGTGAAAGGGTGAGAGCAGGATGCCAGCCTCGTCATAGCAATTGCCATGAAAGTATTTGTAAAAAAGACAGAGAGAGGTGACAGCGTGACTGTAGATAAGGCCACTGCTTTTTAATTCTAAGCATACTGTTAGAAAAAATGATCTTTCTCTTAGACTTATTGCTCTACTACTAACTGAGGCATACTGAATGTGACTGATTTAATTTTTTGACTAACTGAATGAAAATGTCATAGCCTCTTCTGAAAACTTACTCTTCACAGCTACTGTTCAAATGATTGATTTAATTTTAGATCAGTTCTGTACTCACAGAAGAGGAAAATAAAAAGTAAAATTAAGAAGTGATATGTCCCGGAAAGGGATATATTTGAATGAAGAAGCTAAGTGGTTTTGGCCACTATAACCAAGTAGAATATGGTAGCAGTAATTGACTGGTACACGTCATAGTTGCAGGTAGGACATGTAGATCAATGGCGAAGTCCAATGGGCGTCATTATAGACTTAGCTCTCAAACTAAGGCTCTGACTCTCCTACACGTCCGTCGGTATTTATGACAGACATCAGCCAATCACAGTCAAGTGAGGGGGGAACACAGGTGTACGCATATTCCATTATATCAAGGAGTCATAATAATTTTTTTCTGACCAATCAGAAAAGAGCCACACAACTTCAAGCAACTCTTTACTTTCAACCCACATCAACATTATATAAGGCACCATCAATTCAACTCCATGGCAGAAGGCTAGCCTAATTTATCAGCCATTTTCCTACTCCCCATCTATTTCAGCTGGTTTGTCACCAAAGATGCTGTAAAATTGGTTGGTTCCCTGTACTAATCTAGTAATTACACGACTCCTCCAATATCCTCTACAAGAACCAAATCAGGCCTAAGTACTGTTGTGATATATGAGCCTGTTCTGTCTTCATTTTCCCATCTCAATAGAGTCCAACAGCATCTCTGCAGCTTGTGAATGATAAACTATTTTCCACTTTCACACCTTTCCTACAGGTAAAATATTGAAAATCCTTGCTATTCTATATTGCTATTTCCATGGAAATTATCCAGATGAATTACATTCCTTAATTCCACCAGTTCTAACCTTCATGGCTAAGACCCACCATGCCACACACACTGTAGCGCACCAACTACATTCCTTTCATATTCCCATGATGAGATGCAAGTTCCATTTGATCAGCTTGTTCCTGCGAACCACTGCTTTGTGAAACCGGCTCCAAAGAAGATGATTTCCTAATCACTAAAATTTTAATCTGTTAATGTCTAGGGTTAACTGTTATCTTCCCTACATATCCCCATAAACAATACCACTTACTCTGTAACCTTATACCTTGAGTGGCTCTTGAGCCTTGTACAGGATGAAGATGATTGTTAATAAAAGGAGATATATATTTAGATATATTATCAATAATCACCAGTAATAATTGATATGAAGTTACAGTATCTGCCATGTAAAAGCTCATATCCCCATAAACAATGTCTCTTACTCTGAAATCCTCTACCGTGAGTGGCTTTTGGGCCTTGTATAGAATGTACATCATTGTAAAAAAAACAAAAAGAAGATATATATTTAGATTAGATCACTACAATCTTGGGCTGTTCAAGTCTAGAATTAGGTGTTTTTTTCTCCACATATCCCCATAAACTGTACCTCATACTCTGTACTCCTCTACTTCAAGTGGCTCTTGTGCTTGTGCATTGTGAACATCATTAAAAAAAAGAAGATATACATTAAGTTACATTGTCAATAATCATCAGTAGTATTTAATATGAAGTTACAGTATCTGTCATGTAAAAGCTCATATCCCCATAAACAAGGCTTCTTACTCAGCAACCCTGTAAAAATTGACATATTTTCCCATATTACAGTATTGTATCACAATATGGCAAGCCTATTGCTAATCTGTCACTATTTCCATGGCAAATGATCAGATGAGCTATAATCTTTAGTTCTTCCAGTTCAAACCTTTATAGCTAGGATTTGATATGATCTGTCCATGGAGTCAAATCATCTGCATTTACTCCATATCTAAAACATAAGAGAAAAGTTCCATTTAGTTTTTCGCAACAACTGCCATTTTGAGGAACAGGTTCCCATGGACATTAAAATCGTAACCTCTTCAAGTTAATGGTCAATCATTATCTATCCTCTTTATCCTTATAATTTTAACTTCCTTCTACTTCCTCTTAAAATAATATCACACAACTTATGCAGTAACTCTCTACCAGGAGTGGCTCTTGGGCCTTGTATTGGGTGAGCTTTAGTATAAAAAGGAAAAAAGTAGAATAGACCAATAACTGTTATACTATCCACACACATATATGCAGATAGATAGATGAACCGAGAAATTATTATAATATATAGAATATTTTCAGGCTGAGATACAGTAAAATCAGAAACAAAAGATCTATATACAAGATAGAGAGATTAATGCTTAGAATGGTGACAGGCATATTGCACAATGTAGGCAGGTAGACAGATCAGTAGACAGGCACTTCACTGGCAGATCAATAAATGGAGGCATATTGGGAAAGAAGGGGATAGATTAGTATGTAACTAAATAGACATCTCTGCATGAATAAAAATCACGCTTCCTCTTACATCTGCTTGCATCTCCTGCAAATGTGTCATGTGCACTTCTCTCACCACCTGACAGGAGCAATGTCTCTACCCACCATTCCGATGGATTCCTCTTTTTCCTCTCCTCACTATGAGTCAATCACCCGATTGTCATTCTTTTGCCGCAGGCAATATACAGCCATCTCCTTTGTAAGTAGCCAGAGCAACACATTTGGCAGTGGATGAAATCACTCAGGTTAGACATGGTATTCTGTCGAACATCAAATACTGTGTGGATTTTATTTATGTTGTGAAGTTCTCTAGTAAGAAGATTGCAATTACCTTTTCCTGCTCATTATCAACTTCAGAAAATGGCAGGAACAAGACTTTATATTTTTGTAGATTTTCTATAAAAATATCAATGTTGCAGAAAGTGCCAAAAAGAGATTATTGGTTGAGTTTCTCATTATTTTCATATTTCAAGATAATATGAAAAATACCATGATATATATTCTATCTAACCATCTATCTTTCTGCATGTGTATGCGCATATATGTGTAATACTTATTTTTATATATATATATACATACATACATACATACACACATATATATTTATACAATATCTTAAGCTATGCTATATTTATGGGTAAAAGTGCTCAAAATCAGGGATACATTGTATGTAAATATAAAAGTAGATACTAAGGTAGTCACTGAGTGGCAACAGCCTGTTTCCTGCTTGAATTCAACACCATCACTTGATAAGACACCAGAAGTGTTGAAACAAAATGGCTATTTTTGTAGTGATTTTATAAACATATTTATGTTATAATTTTCAAATTATATATATATATAATACTCAAGGGGGTTGCAGTCTAGGTGGTCAGATGTAAGGGTGTTGTTTATTGCAGAAATTTCTCCTACTTGTGCCATGGTGCAGTCTTGTTGCCAGACATAAGGTCTCCTAGCAGCCACCTTCTTGACCCAGGGCAGCACTATCTCCTCAAGCCACTTGATGTAAGCCTCCATGTTGTCAGAGGACCTCAACAATAAAATGATCAGTGTGACTTTTCCGAGCTACTGTACCTTCATAATCACCATTATATTTATCCAACTCTTTCTGAATCCTCTGCACTGTCTTCAGATTGACACCCAAACACTCTAAAATGTTTGTATTTGAGATTCTGGCAGGAATGCTAAGCATTGCAGCATGCCGTTTCCAAATTTCTGGCAGAGTAAATCACATTATGGTGCTCTTTTTTTCAAACATGGTGCCCAACGGACCCTACTATACTGTGCAGTTGACAAAATAAAAAAAACAAACAATGCATATGACCAAAAAATATTTTTATATTTTTTGGTCATATGCATTTTTTTGGTAACAATGTGTATCGCACCCTGTGTAGATTATATATGTAAAGATATATAGTTTTAAGGTATGCTATATTTATTCCAGTCAAATCCATTACATTTATTTATGTGCTCATACCCTAGGAAAAGGTATGAATCTTCTCCCTCCAGCTATGGGTCAATAGCAAGACAGTCCAGGTTCTATAGCCTTTGATGGAAACTGGTCTACTGCAAAAAGAAATGGCAACCTACTGCGGGGAAAACAAATCTGCCTCATCAATCATGTATCAAAAGATACATGATCGCCTAAGCCTGTATAACTCATCGCACATAACTGATATTTATGGGTTAAAGTGCTCAATATCAGAGACAGAGCATATGTATGTGTGTGTGTGTGTGTATATATATATATATATATATATATATAGTGTAACATAATATAGTGTAATATAAGAGAGATTTTCTCTGGTCCCAAATTAGAGCCTGTGTTAATGTATATAAAATAGACCAAACCCGGATATAAGAAAAACCTGGATATAAGAGACTTCTTCTCTGGTCCCGACAACTCTCTTATATCTGGGTTACACTGTGTGTGTGTGTGTATATATATATATATATATATAAATCCACAACCTTATTCATAACCTTCTACCTTGAGTGATACTTGTATCTGATGAACTACAGTGTAAAAAAAAAAAAAATAAAGCATTAATTTTTAATGTGAACATGAACACAACAGACTATCCCAGAATTTGAACTTTTCTGTGTTGATATCGGTTACACTATTCACACATCCAGTACTACATTAAGTAGTAGTAGTTGTAGCTGTAATAGTCTTAAGACAACTTACATGTATTCTTATGCTCACTTAGTTAATAAAATGATTGATGCTACTTGAGAATTTCCTTTTAAGAACAATGGCTGACCACAGTGAATGGAAAAGGCAATTTATTCTTGCTTGTCTCAGATTAAAGCATATTTATGCCAGTTAAGATATTTGTATGCAGCTTAACGTGAAAACTAATCAATATCCATTTGGAAGATTAGCTTTTATTTAAATAGAGAAATATTCTAATGAAAAGGAAATTGTCACTAGATATTAAAAATTGAAAATATTTTAAGATGTTTTGTGGTTGTTTTTCAATTAAGATCTTCTAATTACTAGGCCTACTATAAATGCATTTACACTCCAAAATTAATTAATATTTCATAGTAAAATCACTTTTTTTTTTCTCATGTGAGAAAAATAAAACATTTTGATAATCAATCTTTTTTTCCTTTTTTTAACCAGTCCAGTAATTTTAACTGGATCTATAAATCTGAGCATATTTTTTTTTAATTCCCATTACAAGCAGGTACTTGATAATTTTCAATAGTGAATAATCATTAAAAATTGCAGAATGGTTAAAATATTCTTTCATGATTTTTTTTTTAAGAGATAATCTTACCAATCATTTTGTAGAAAGAACATTTTAGCCATCATTCTATGCACATGTAACTCAAAGAGAAAATAATCAACTTGTTGATGTTCCGCATTACAAAAGATTAGGAAGGAAACTCCTGTCAATGCTGGACAGAGTGACGACAACCTGAGAAATATATTTACCTGAAAAATTGTTTTAATAAAAAGTTTTTATAAATTTAAACTGAAAGTAACATTGGCTTCTACAGTCTATGAATACCTAATGTTTCCATGTAAGGAAACATCTAATATTATTTTGTACCTGTCTATATTTCTGAGATGAGATATTATGTACACTATTTACATTATTCAGACTATTGTCCTGATCTTTGTCACCATGTTTATCACAATGTTTCTGCCGTTGTATGCTCCACCCTTCTTTAGGTGGCTGGAATGTCAAACTGAACCCTTTATTTCGCTCACTAGAGTAGACTGTTCTAGTTCCACATGCCATGTTTGATAGATGTCAGTTATCTCCTGTTAATTTCCCTCTGAAAGTTCTCCACTGCCTTAACCAGGTATTGAACTCATACTCTTTGGGTCCTGTCACTGGATCTAACTAACGCCTTTATCCACTGTGGCATGTGTCCTTGAGGATGCATGGCACAGTCTACCCCAGTGAGTGAAATAAAGAGTTCAGTTCGACATTCCAACCACCTGAAGAATGCTGGAGCATACAAAGGCCAAAATGTTGTGATAAACATGGCGACAAAGATGGGGACAATAGTCTGAATAATGTAAATAGAGTGCAGAATTTTATTAAGATATGAAACAAAGAAACATTATGCAGGGAGAAGGTGATTCATGCCTGATCCAAGGGCTGTATTACAAATTGAATATTAAGTAGTCTTTGCCTAAATTTGAACACAGTTTAGTAATACCATTTTAGTGCTGATCCTCATTGTGCCACCCATACACTTTCATTGCAGGAATTTTTCACTTGTAAAAAAATATACCTGTACTGTTTGCAAGCCAATACGACCAGGTGATATGTTCTTTTTATATCCTTTTTTTTTGTTTAGGTTAGCAAAATGATGATCATCTTCCCAAACCAGTAAAGCTTTACTCTTGCTAAAAAATGATCTCAAGTGAAAATCCATCTACCTAATGACAGTGTTTGTTGTGTGTCCATTAAATTAGGAAGCATTGCTTTGAATATAGCATGCCTGTAAGAGCTGTTAATGATAGCTTTCTTTGTTTTAAATTATCAGTTTCATCATTTCACTATAAATGGAATTGTCTTTTCACATCCAAGAAAGTAAACAAAAATACAAGGCTGGAAAAGTTACAAAGACGTAGCCTTCACAGTTCTGTCCTCGAATGTTGTTATTCACTGAGCTTAACATTGTTTGACACAAGGCCATGAGTATGACATAGTTGTAGCAGTTCTTGTTTAGTGTATATAACTAATGTGTATAGTCACTTTTTAAATCAAACTTTTCAGGATAACTTTTTTTTTTTGTTAAATTTGTTCAATTATTGAAATACAGCTATATTCTGCTCTGATAGTGGTAATCACTTTAGCATTTAGATCACAGCTTGGGAGCAAAGGGAAATAAGAAAGGTTATTTTTACATTATTCGGACTATTGTCCTCATCTTTGTCACCATATCTATTACAACGTTTCGGCCGTTGTACGCTCTGGCCTTCTTCAGGTAGTTGGAATGTCGAACTGAACCCTTTATTTTGCTCACTGGGGTAGACTGTTCTAGTTCCACTGTGCCATGTGTCCTTGAGGACACATGGCACAGTGGATAAAGGCGTTGGTTAGATCCAGTGACAGGATAACTGAACTGACATCCATCAAACATGGCACGTGGAACTAGAACAGTCTACCCCAGTGAGTGAAATAAAGGGTTCGGTTTGACATTCCAACCACCTGAAGAAGGCTAGAGTGTACAATGGCTGAAATGTTGTAATAAATATGGCGACAAAAATGAGGACAATAGTCCGAATAATATATATATATATATATGTGTGTGTGTCTAATTGTAATTCAAGTTTCATGCTTATTTGATCTTCAGACAAATTGAATACAAATGAAAGAAATGGGAAACACTTTTATATAACCCATGACCCAAAACTGCATATCTTAAAGCATCACAAAAATAAAAAAAATAAAAAATACAAAATAATTTTTATTTAAAAAAAAAACTAATGGTAACAACACCCTCATGGTAGAAAAAGAAAATAAGCAAAGAAAAATCCCTATTGGTTTTGTTCTAGGTAATCTAGACATCAAGCACTTTACTGCATGGGTAGATGTTTGCCTTCAAGTCTTTTTGTTTTCTTAATGCTTTCTTTGTTTGAGATTTTATCTTGTTTAAAGGTATTTAAATCTTTTTACAAGTTGTCCATTGGTTCCACTTTAATAATATATATTTGAAAATAGTTGTGTGTTTATTATAAACACTTTCCAGATCTATTGTTCTTTTCATGTCTTTTAAAAGGAATGTGTATTGAAAGGTCTTTTACAAGTATCTAAAATTGTGTACTTTTATATACATAAGAAAAGGAATATACAGATAATGTGTATGTGTACAGATACTGTAAATCATAACATTTTCATATTCCCAGAAGTAACTTTTCCAATTCCTGAAACTATGATATGGCTTGGAATGAATGCAATGACAGCACCATCTCTGAATTCATGATGATATAGAATTTGTAAATACTAAACACTTCAAATTCCTAGGTGTATGAATCAATTATAAGAAGTTTCATATAAGAAATAAGAAAATTGAACATGGAAAAAGCAATGCTGTGTTTTATCCAAAGATGCTAGACAACCAAAAATGTTAACCTAATAATTTAAGTCATGTTAGGTCTTCAAATATAGACTTCCATATAGATGTCATCAATGGTGCCTTGCCCATTCAGAAATGTCTTAAGTGTATAGAACAACTTTTTTCAGTTTGATGCTTAAAAATGGTTTTGAGTAAAGGAAGCCTGTAGGTCTTACAGAGGATCATCTTTCTTTGAATCTTGTAAACTGTTGCTACAGAATCTAAAAAAAAAACTGTATCAAATAAGAGGGACCACATCACTTGAGAACTTTCAACAGAATCAACAACTAAAATGGATAACACCAGTTACCCTAAGAGAAAATAATGATATACTGTATATACTCACATATCATGTAACCTTTGAAGACCTAATTTTGAAGCTGATTTCACTATAGTAAATGGATATATAGTTTGTTCAATGGTGTAGCCATGACCAGCTGTTCCTATGCTAATTGTATACTTGTGTAAGATTTGGGGCAATTCAAGGCGGTGTAATAGTTAGCAAGCTTGTCTGGCTAGAATAATTACAACTTAGTAGTGAGTTCGATCCTCACTGAGTGCCCCATACTTTCGGCCTTGTGTCACATCTAAGCTACACTTGGAAAATCACTATGGGGCACCTCAAGGTGGTGTAATGGTTAGCAAGCTGGTCTGGCTAGAACAATTACGACTGAGTAGTGAGTTCGATCCTCACTGGGTGCCCCATACTTTCGGCCTTGTGCCACATCTAAGCTACACTTGTATCATCTTGTGTATGATATGACCACCCTTGAAATGAGTTTCAAGATTAATCTTCAAAAGTTACATGATACACAAGTATAAGATCAAGATGTTTGCATACATTATTTCAAACAAAAGGTTACAAAGAAATTCCCCATATAGATAAAAATGATAACAGAGGACTTGAGAAACCTATTTTCCTGAAAAGTTTGTTTTAATAGAAAGATTTTTTTTCAAATTCAATAGATGGTAGCACTGATGTTTGGTCAATTGATGCTAAATATTTCCATATAAGGAAGCAGTTAATAGTACCATCACCAGATGAAATAAAAAAACAACCAAAATGAGAATTTCTCTAATACTATTTCATAGACATGTATCATTAAAACAAAGCTAGTAATGTTTCATTATCACCCAGGAGACCCTAGATTTATGCCAGTCCAGATGTATATCTCAATGGAGCTTCTTACTTCAAATATCAATTGGGACTAAATCTCATTTCAAATGTGTTATGGAGTGATTTCACAGTGGAGGCTTGTATTTGTACTAAGTCGGTCCACAAAAAGGTTCGACGTACAAAACGTTAGGAACTTCAAATAATAGGTATGATGCAGAGAAAATCTAGTTGTGGTTACTGATACTTTAGTATCTGACTAACGGTCGTCCGGCATCAACTGACTGACCGAACCACTGAGCAACTCCTTGTTACTCTTACTACTCCTACTTATTATAGGTGGAAGAGTCTATTAACTACAGAATAGGTGTGTTCCATTATAACAAAATCATATATTCATACTATCACTAAAGATAATGGAAGAATAGTTGGTTCCTTGTACTACCCTGAAAAGTAACTGGCTTCTTCCGTAATGCTCTAACTTTACAATAGCCAGATCAGGTTGAAAATGGAGTATTGGTACCATATCTGTGCTACTGTCAGCTTTGACAATGTTCAAAAGTATTTATGCAGCATTGTGTTTGATGAATTATATTTCCACCATATATCCTCTTGCTACTCTGTTGCTATCTCCAAAGCAAATGTTCTTACAGCTTACGTTCCTTAGTCCCACTAGTTCTGACTTCCATAGCTATGAGCTGTCCTGCCACATGCATTGCACCAACTCATCCTTATTTCTCTCAGATTCCATTGGTAAGGACGAAGTTCCATTCAGACAGCTTCTTCCCCAGAATTGATACTTTGTGGAAGAGACTCCTGAGAGGATGCTTCTCTACCACTACAATCTTAACTTCAAGTCTAGGGTCAACCATTATCTGTTTTACATACCATCATAATATTCACTTCTTACCTGTTCCCTTTTATACCCATACAACAACCTTGATCGGTAAACCCCAAAGAACTTCTACTTTGAGTGGCTCTTTGACCTTGTATTGGATGAACAATAGTATGAAAAAAAAATCCCAAATCTCTCAAAGAAAATGGTTCTATATGGTAGTGGAGCAAAGGAACAGTATTTGGTCCACCCAATGCCAGGTATCATTACTAGTACAAAACTGAAGTGAAAAATCAACAAGCCTTGCTTCTGGACATGAGGAGAGGGCATCTAAACAGTGCCAAATTTGAAAGCTGTCATCTTTCATCTATAAGCTATAAACTCACACAAAGATGATGACAGCTTGTAAAAACATAGAAAAAGATTTTTCTATATCTTTTTCTATATCTTGTCTGCTTAAGTGAAAGTGTTGATTTTTCTTATATATTCAGCTACATCAATAAATCTGTAGCTGCAGACTACTTTGTATGAACTCTCTTCAGGACATGGCTATTCATGACTCTCTACATCTTCCTATCCTTTTTAGCTCTTAGTGTTCTTAACAGTGTTTAGTAGTGAAAGACTGAAGCACATGAAACAGTAGTCAGCAACATCAAGAGACAATTCTTTGGCCATCAGCAGATTATCCCAGATGCTGGAATCTTTTCAGCAAATGGGAAGATATCACAAAGGGCAAAGATATACTATCAATCCTTCAGATCTACAAATCAACAATTTGCCCTTGCATGGAGTATTGCTGTCATATATGGTCTGGAGCTCCTTCTGTTTGCCTCGGGGTTCTTGATAAGCTCTAGAGGCGGATATGCAATATAATTGGCCCTGTTCTGGCATCTTGTCTACAGTCACTCTCTCACAGATGCACCATTGCCTCTCTCTGTCTTTTTTACAAATACTTTCATAGTAATTGCTCTGAGGAGCTGCATTCGCTGGTTCCCAGACTTCACGAAATCAAGCGCCCTACGAGGCTGGCTCTCACCCTTTCACTGTCAAAACTACTAAATGTAGCCATCTCTTCTGCTCCAATAGCTTCATGTCTCGCACCTCTCGCCTGTGGAACTCCCTTCCCTATTCCAGTTTCCCTGAGAGCTATAATCTCCAACTATTCAAATGTAATGTCAATCGACATCTCCAGTTGCCTTGATCTATCCACTATCCTTCTCCTCATCCTTTCCTCTATCACTCCTATCTGCTCTTGCTCCAAATCTTCTGTAACCCCTTGTGTTCTAGTGGCTTCCTCCCTTGCTTGGGGTGAAACACTTAAAAAAAAAAAAAAAAAGATTGAACATTATATAATGATAATTTCAGATCAATATTCAACACCAGAATTCCCCAAGCAATATCGTTTAGAAGTGGAGAAGAAGGTGCAATGGCCCTGAGCATCAATATCAGGAGTGCATCCAATGAAAGAGTGAAATGAAAATTTCGTTTATATTTAATTTTTTTGCTTATTTCATGTTTCATCTATTTTGGGATATTTAAAATGTTTTTCTTTCTCACATTTCTCTGTACTAGAACCTATAGTCCCCCCCCACTATTTGAGTCTTAGGGACATGCAATGAAAGCGTTGACACAAGGCATCACCAAACCTTTGCATGTAACTATCTCCAAGTCTCTTTTCTTTGTACCACCATCAATTTTATAATGATCTGCCTAAGAATATACTCAGATCTTCAGTGAATATCTATGCAGCTGATGTAACAGTAAATTGTCCAGATCATGTAACAGCATAATTGTCCATCACACAAAATGTTTAATATTTAAAAAACAAAACATTAAGCTAATTGAGTTTATTTTTCCCACATTTTCAGATAAGACATTTAGCCATTTGTTGTAAGAATCGCTGAAAAGCCCTTTCAGTTATTGCACTAGATAGAGAACAGGTTAAAATCATTTTAAGCCCCACTGTCTTTTCAACAGCCCCACTGTCTTTTCAACTGAGAAATGGTGAGAAGAAAAAATCATTCAGGCCTTCAGTAATGGTACTAACATTCATACTCTGGTTTCCATCTTCAATGTCCATTCAATAACCATCAAGAGAACAGAGAATAAGTTTAAAAAAGTGGGAAATATATAGAGAAAAACTGGATCAAGAGATCATCATTTAAACTTGGAGCTAAAGAGATCAATTAGAAAAAATCCAACTCAATCCATATGATGTTTGGCATGTGATAAAGGAGTTTCACCTATAACAGTCCAAAGAGCAGTGAAAAAAAGACTTCAGAATGAAATCATATGTGAAATGTGGGAGAGCCCTTGTTATCCCAGGAAAGAAAGTTAGAAGGGTAGAGAGATCAAAGATCATCTTGAATAAGTTTGGAAAATGCTCCTGGAATAATATATATATATATATATTTGAACTTTATTTCAATCCTCATCTCAGACCTCAAGTGAAAACTCATATATACAATCTATTCTTAAAGATGTTGGAAAAATGGTCGGTTCATTGTACCACTCTAGTAAGTACCTGACTCCCACTGTTATATTCTATCTTTACAAGAGCCAGATCAGTCCAAGAATCAAGTATCGTTGCCATATCTGGGCTGGAGAATTCCAGTAAGATATCGTTAATCTTTTCTAAGATACAATGGTTTAAAGCTTAATCTAACAATTGAACAATTTTTGCTGTTACACCCAATATATAGGTGCACTTACAAAATTTAGATGACTAAAACCTGCTGACCTGGTGGCTTAATAGGGGAAGGAATGAGTTGTAGTATTCAATACAACCAAAACCAAACCAGTAATGTTCCACCATTACTGAACAGACACTTTGACCCTATATTAATGGATGTTTGTTATCGCAAGGAGGCTCTTTAGATACCGGGACTCAAGCTGATCTCAGACCTCAAGTGAAAACTCATATATACGATCTATTCTTAAAGATGCTGGAAAAATAGTTGGTTCATTGTACCCCTCAAGTAATGTATCTGACTTGGTCTGCTATATTCTATCTTTACAAGAGACAGATCAGACTCAGAATCAAGTATTGCTGTCATATCTGGGCTGGAGCTGCACAGAATCTGTCTTGATAGATTTCAAAAGTAATTATGCAGCCTTGTGAGTGATGAATTATATTCTACCTTTCAATCCCTTTCCCAAAAATGAAATGTCACAAGCCTCTTGTTACGCAATTGCTGTTTACATGATAAATATCCTGACGAGCTATCCAAGATATTTAGATTCAAGTTAGAAATGTTTACTATTATATTTATTATTATAAATTTAACAAGACATAGTTAGATTTTCATTTTCAGATTTCCTTAAAAAGGAACTTGAGTCTGTTCTAAAAATTACTTTGCCTACTTTTCAAAGTTTTTATATACTAAATGGCAAGTTTACATACATATATTTTTACCTACAGAAAATTTTGGTCCACAACATTGAACGTTAATATATTTAGATAATAATATATTTACCAAATGTTAGCATACGGAAACAGAATGAAAATCTGAAATTGATCAAACTACCAATATGCATCATTCACCTGCCAATTCTGTTGCCATTCCTGTCTGCTATTTCATTCTCTGAGGAGTGTCCATCCACTTAAACGTCAGATCCTTGCATTGGGAAGTTTCTCTATTTATATGGCTTATTATAAAAGACTATGTTTAAGTGACCAGATGGATATAAATGTTACTTGGAATCCCGGACGAGTTCTCCTTTAACCTCTGTCTGCGTTGCTCATCTGACCACTTGATTTGCCAATAAACATGACCTTTCCTTATACACCCGGGCCAATTTCCAGTCCTTAAGCATTTTTCTTGACACATGATTGGCTCTGTTGCCAAATATACAAATAGATGAAGAATGATACATGAGACAAAGTCTGAACTTACAAATGCTTTGAATATCTTACAACATAAATATGTGGCTACAGACATTCAACTAGTTACACATAGACATGTGACTGATTGGTACTTTATAGTTCAGTTGGTCAGAGTGGACTGGATTTAATGGTAGCTCCCTCTACCTTGAGGGATACAGGTTCAAATCTTGATAGAGAGTGTAAATTTTTCTTTAATAAGATTTCTTGGACATTCAGGCCAGTAGATGAAAATAAATAAATGTATTATTTAACCCTAGAACACTAACCATCAATTAAAGTTACACCACTACTAACCATGGGTATATCATATCCGATTTTGAAAATATCAAAAAACATATTAAATATAAATCTTTATTTGAAATATTTTACATGCGGGCACTTCAAACTTTGTACTTTGAGTTAACATTAATAGGAAATGAAAAACGTTATTTAGGTAAGAAAATCAGGTACTGAAAATTGTAATTAAAAATAGGAAAATTTGCACTGGGTACTATATACACATAGTTAGTGTTCTAGGGTTAATAAATAAACAGAGTGTCTATTCAAATACGAGCATCTTATAAAAATAACATTTAAAGTGATGAATCTTTTAGATTAATAAAAATTTATTGCTTTCTTTAGAAAATTTGTTTCATTTCTGTTTGGATATGAAACTGTGCAAATATGAAAATTTTGAGAGATCTATGATGAGAAAAGTTTTCCTTAGAGGTACAATTTCAGCCTTGCCTGACTGATTTATTCTTTATAGCTCAGTTAGTCTGAGTATACTGGATTTGATAGTAGCTCCCTCTGCCCAGAGAGACATGGATTCAATTTTTTCTTTAGTAAGATTTATCAAACGATCAGGCTGATAGACAAAAATAAATATACCGTTTAATAAATATAAGCTGTAAAGTGTTAAATTAAAAATTTAAAAAATACAACAAAAAAGAAGTTAACAAATTATCATTTCTTGCTCTTCAGAACTCAATCTAGGACAAAACACACAAATTTGTGCACAGAAAATAAAATTACTAAAGAATCAGCAGTATGATACCAACCTTAATTTTAGTAAATTGTGCACAAGTTTATATATGGAGAGCCCTTACCATTCATGTCCTAAAGGTGCATGGCATATAAAAATAAAAATAAATGCATTGATTGTTACCCTTGATTTAACTCTCAACAAGCTTGTCTTATATCAATCATTCTTACATCTCTCTAAAAATAAAACACATTATTTTAAACACAACAGTTAAGACATTTTAAAAGCCATTCTTTTTACTGACATATTTTTTTTATTTTTTATTTTACTTTCTCTCTTTTATTTAATTAACTCTATGATTTCGGCTCAACTTATTCGTAGGATCATGGTTAAATCCATAATGACTACAGTAAATATGTTTAGTTTTTTTTAAGTAGATGAACATTGTGAGAAAGCCTCTTAGTAATCCCCTGAGTGAGATGAAGTCAAATTGTTTACACTGACTGGGTAAGTAATCAGTGCTCAGGTTCTTCAGTCGTCATGTCACACAAAAGAAAAGTCTTGAGTGGTAGTTATTGGATACAGCTGCTGCAGTTATTTTCACAAATCTAGGTAAATCTAAGGAGAGATTTTTTTTGTTTTATTGTATGTTAGAACTTAGGGAAGAGTGTGGAGAATTTCATTCTAATTGCAAAGGAAATATAAAAAAAAAAACATTTGAAAGAAAAGTGAAATCCTCTGCTTCCAGTTTCAGGACTTAATTTTTTTAGTAACCAAGAAGATATTTTTTTTTCTTTCCTCCTAACTGATGAGATGTACAAGGTACAATAGTTAAATTGTTGCCATTTTATATTTTTAATTTTTGAACATGTTTGATTTTGATTTTATCAACTGCACAGTATGTGAGAAAAAGAGCACCATGATGCAATTCACTCTGCCAGAAACTTGGAAATAGCATGCTGTACTGCTTGGCATTCCGACTGAAAGCTCTAATACAAACATTTCAAAGTGTTTTGGTGTTAATCTGAGGACAGTGCAGAGGATTTGGAAAGAGTTGGTTGGTCTAATGGTGGGTATGAATGTACAGCAGTTCGTAAAACTCACTCTGATTGTTCTGATAAGAAAAGAACTCTTGAATTTCTTGGTGAGGGCCTCACACTCAACACTGAGGCCTTGATGAGATAGTGACACTCTGGGTCAAGAGGATAGCTGCTTGAAGACCCTATGTCTGGAAACAGGACTCTGCACCATGCCACACAAGCAGGAGAACCCAGCCATGACTAAGATAATTTCTGCAATCATATCACACTTACATCTGGCCATGTAACTCCTCAAACTGCAATCCCTTTGATTATTATGTGTGGAGTGCAGTTGTGAGAGAGACACCTTGTAACTAAGGATTATGACAGCATTCACCAATTTTAACAAGTAGACCACCAAGAAGAGATGCAGGAGATTCCAAGGCCATAGTTGAAGCCAATAGCGATTTTATTGAATAAATTTATTCTTTAGCGTTTCAAGATAATTTTGTGTTATTTTTGTAAATATACCTGGGGAAAATGAACTGAACCCTTGATTGTTCTAGTTCCACATGACATGCCTTTTCTAGATGTCTCAGTATCAGTTACCTACCTTTAATTCAACTCTCCAAGATTTTGTTCAATACCTGGCTACAGCAGGGGGTGAAGTCAATGGATTCAACCAACACTTTTATTCACTGGGTCATGTATCCTTGATTTTTTTTTTTTTTTTTATTTCCAATTTAATTTTTGATTATTTTTAATATTTTATTTTCTTATTTAATTAATCCAATTTTCAATTATTTAATCTTGTTAGATTTTAATTATTTTAATAATTTTTTAATTATTTTTCATTTTCTTATTAAAACCTGAAAAATAAAATTAATTTAATTATTATTTATTTAAAATTTATTTTTTAATAATTAAATACTTAAAGTTTTTAAATTCTTCTTTAATTTTTTTTATTACTTTCTAATTATTTTTAATTTTATTAATTTAATTATATTTTAATTATTTTTAAATATATATATTTTATTATATCAATGCTTTTATAGCAGTAAGAAAAAAAAAAAGTAAATTTGTTTTTTCATATACCATTCCTGGCTGAAAACATTAATAAAAGTCATAAACTAGACAAGTTGACAAACAGAAATAATTAATTTTAATCTCAGAAATTTAAATTAGAATGAAAATTTGCACTGATATATTCATTACATAGAGAACAAGATGAGGGTTCAGGTTATAAAATATTCTCCATAGAGACAAAAAGTCTTCTCAATTTTCAGTATTTGTTTTAGATTTATTTTCAATGAGATTGAAAACATTCAAAATATACAAGATGATAGAATCAAATCAATGACTTCCTTTTCTTTCTTTTCCAAACATACGAGATATTTCTTTTAAAAATCTAAATCCATTCAGTGTCGTTAGAAAGACAAGTTGAAAGTCAATAAATGATTCAAATAGATTCACATATTTTATACTATTCTCCAATAAAAGTCCCAAGAGTCACTCAAACTAGAGGGTTATTGAATGAGGTTGATTTGGTTTGTTTTGTTTTACACTATATCAATGTCAATGGGTTATTTAATGCTGACAAGATTTTTAGTGCTGGTAATTTTTTTCAAAAATGCCTAGCTGGTAATATTTTTTTTCAAAATTATATTTCTGGTAATAATTTTTAACAAAGTATTCTGGTATTAAAACCTATTTTTTCACATTCATAATGTTTTGAACCCAGTTTGGGGGTTAACTATTTACCCATAGTTGGGACCCTGACAGGTGCTACCACTCCAGATCAGGGTGGACCTAGGAACACGAGCAATTAAGAGGTGGTTCCACGCTCCTCAAAACCTCCTTATCAGAGACCTTACTGTTGGATGCATTTTATTGTCTTATCCAGGACACAGATGTAGTTTATTGTGAATGAGGTTGGTGTAAAGAGGGGAAGAAAAGGTCATCTATGTTACAAATCCTCATAATATAATGGGTGACCCTAGATTTGAAGAGGTTAAAATTGTAATGGTTGGGGAAGCATCCTCTTGGGAGTTTGTTCCACAAATTGACAATAGATAATAGAAGAGTTTTTTGGTTATGAAAACACTTTACTATACAAGAAATTAACCCTATGTAAAGAAAATAGAAAACTGCCTCTGGGTTATGAATTAGACATTATGGAACTGGACAAGAAAAATTCTTTTTTATTCAGTTTTTCATATATATATATATATATATATATATATGGAGAGAAAGAGAGATTTATTCAGCTGGTTAATAAAAATCCGACAAAATGATAAAAAAATATTGGCAATAAAATGATAAAAGTGATATTATATATTAACTTTTTGACTAAAATGAAGCATGAAGAGAAAGATTTTTAAGTCAGAAATTTTGAAAACGCCATGTCATTTTTCAATATTAAGAATAAACAAAGAAGTGGGACTTACTCTTCTGAGGAATGTTGTTGTTGTTGGTTAGAGATCTCCCTATGGAAATTATACTCTCTGAGTAAATCCAAATCACTGTTTAATCCCTCAATATGTAATTTTATTTTAAAAATATATTTCAACTCCAATCTGCATCTTTCTTGTTGAATGAAGACACTAAAAGCACACATCTGATGTCAATGGAAAATGGTTGATTGAAGTGGAACCACCTCTTAATTGCTGATGTTCCCAAGTTAACCCTGACCCAGGGTAGTAGAACCTGTTAGGGTCCCAGCTATGGGCAAATAGTTAACCCCCAGATTTGGGTCAAAACACTATGAAAGTGTAAATATAGGTTTTAATACCAGAAATGCTTTAAAAAAATTATTACCAGCAATAAAAATCATGTCAGCATTAAATAACCCATTGAGGTTAATATGCTGTAAAACAAAACCAAACCAGCATCTGTCTATATTTCTGAGATGAGGTATTATGTACATTATTTGGACTATTGTCCTCATCTTTGTCGCCATATTTATTACATCGTTTTGGCCGGAGCATACAACGGTCGAAACGTTGTAATAAATATGGCGACAAAGATGAGGACAATAATCCGAATAATGTACATAATACCTCATCTCAAAAATATAGACAGATACTGAAGGATCAGTACGGACATGATATACCAAAAATATGGGGACAAATTGAAAAATCCTATCAGAAACTGGCTCAAATATCGAACCATCTAACATTCCAACCACCTGAAGAAGGTTGGAGCATACAATGACCAAAACGTTGTAATAAATATGGCGACAAAGATGAGGACAATTGTCCGAATAATGTAAATAAAACCAAACCAATGCCCCAAATCAAAAAAGTGTCCGTATGCTTATTTGTTTTATCTATATTAGATCCTTTGGTGTTTTTGATTTTAAGTCAGTGGTAAATAGTGTTAAACTATAATTATTCAGAGTACATCAAATTTCTACAGCTTCAAAATTCTCAAAGTTTAAATAAATTTCCTGGTCTTCCATACCCAACTGCAGATGACTAACCACCCAGCTGTCCACCTACTCTGCAAATGACCTCTGTTTCCTAACAAAAACATAATTACTTTCCTTGCTATACAAACTTTCCAATCTCTTGGATTCTTTTATCCAAAGTCCTGTTTCTGACCTGGTTGTTCTAAGCACTTCCTGTCAGCTGACCTAAAAGGTCACTTTCTGACACAATTGGTGGCCTGACCTCTTGGGTCAGGTAATGCTACATTCTGTGGGTTAAATATAAGGTCAGTTTATGGCACCTCATGTGCCTGTATAGGCATGACATTTTGACACTGTCACTTTCTATCATGTAACTTACAATGACACTGGCATCAGATGCAGTGGGTCGGTCTTTTTATTTTTCTTGAAATGTTATTCAGTCAATATAAAATAAATGAGATGAACAAAAGTAAAATCCAAAGAGGAAGGAAACAGCTCATATAGGTATGAACTGTGTGTGTGTATAGTTCTGTACACAAACATGCACACACACACACATATATATATATATATATATATATATATATATATGGATGGATGGGTGGATCTAGTAAATATATGAAATATATTATGTCTCACAAGTTTCTTATATATTTACCATTCCATGAGATTACCATCCAACTTTACTCCCTCACACCCACATATGAGTTTTTCTAGTATTCTTAAAACTGTAATGTCTATTGTCCCAAGCACTTTCAGCTACTTTATTTGGTCATTTTTCAAGGAGTTTGTTATTAAATTTTGCTAATTTCTTATGTTTGTCTTTTTTTGAGATGTAATCAGGTGATGACTATCGTATGATAGTAGTGTTTATTCCAAGCCCCATGAAAGGAAAATGGCTGAATTATATATATATATATATATATATATATATTATATGTGCAGTACTTATTAGAAAGCACTCAATATCAGAGATAAAGCTAACATATTTGGTTGGATTGATGTGAGTTTGTGACCCTGGGTTTCATGATACACACACACTGTTTATCACCTAATTTATATATATATATATATATATATATATATATATATATATATATATATATGGTATTCCATGAAATGTGCATGTAAGAAGGATTACTGCCTAAATACACAAATTTAAAATATATATATATATATATATATATATATATATATATATATATATTTTAATTATGTAAGTAAAAATTCAGATATAAATAGTATATATATCTCCAGATAAAGACAAAAGGAAACATTTTTTACTAATGCATTTCATATTCTGCGGACTTTATCAAGGCAAATGTAAACATATCGAGCAAAATAAAATTCTTTTACACACACACAAATATATAAATCTTTCTCTCTCTCTCTCTCTATATATATATATATATGCCAATCATCTTTCTTGTAAATAATTAAAAGTGGCATACAAGGGTGATTTAATTAATTTTTTTATTTAGTTTTTTTCCAACATCCTTACATTTTCTGTTTTTTTAGGAGTAAGGGACTACAAATATTTTCATTGTCCTAAATGTTTTTAGCCACTTCTTAAGCCATTTTCAAGTAGGTTTTGTTTTTGGTGGTGTTAGCTGTTTTGACCATATATATATATATATATATATATATATATATATATATATATATATATATATATATATTTATTTACTTATTTTTTTTTACTTCAAATTTTATTTTTTAGTGGATAATCATGTTTCAAATAAATGCCTTGTTTTTATTTTAAAACATATGCATTATGATATACTGAGTACTTTAAATCTTAATAAAGAAAATGTACTTTTTATAAAGATTTGTCAAATGTGCTGGCTGATAAACAATAGATGTAACACACACTGTTTAATATATGAATGGAGCAACTGTTTCCAACACTAAAGATAATGTCTGAAATAATAAATGCCAGTTTAAAAATAAATCCACATAATTATGATATATTTAGGCAGCAATCCTTCATTTATGCATATTTCATTACAAATGACAGACAAAGTACTACGATTAAGCTTTTTATTTAAATTTTCTTGTGTTTGAACAATGTTTTCTCTTTTGGACACAGATTGTGTAGAAACTGTTCAAATGTTCTAGAATTCCAAATGCTTTTGGCTATACTTTTAGCCATTATCAAGGATGATTTTTTGTGCATTGGGTGTAGGCTTTTAGTGTTATAGAGGTGTATTATTTTCTGAACATAGCACAGTGTGGCCTTGTTCATAGTTAATATTATTAAGTGTTGGCTTTTTCTTTTTTATTATTAAGGCTTCCATTATTTTTAATCTTTTTTTACATGTGGATGAGGTTATTATGTTTGTATTTTCTACTAGTATGTTTTGGGTGTAGTCTGGTAAGTTTATGTGTGTATGCTTAAATGGGTTCTAATAGAGCTGTGGTTATATAGGTGTAACATAAGGAATCTGGATAGGCATGTAGTTGTGTGACCGATGTAATTATTTATGAATTCATTTTGATCAGGAACACAGTTTGAACTCCTAGATAATGATTGTTCATTGTATTTTGGACATTGCTGTTTTGTTGTTATTTTTGAGGATAAGGTTAGCTGTTTTAAATTTTTATAGTACATAATCTGATTTTTTTATTCAGGTCAATTGGTGTAGTGTATTTCTTTATAATATTTCTAAGATTTATCTCGTTTGTAGTTAATGTGCATTTATTTTTTGTAGAAAATATTTATGTTATTTTTGACTGTATGTTCACTATTGTTGTTATTTACTTTGGGGAGGAATAGTCTAATTTGGTGGTCCATATTTCATTCTCTGATGAAGCTTTAATAAAAGTGAAACATGGATAAATCTTTTGTCTAAATTACGCAAAAATGAAAACATCACTTTGATATTGATCTCATTTTAACAGATATATTTACCAAAATTATACAAAAATATCTCGACATACTAAAGAAGAAATTTATTCAATAAAATCACCATTGAACTCAACCATAGCCTCCTGCATCCCTTCTGGACTGTCTTGTTTAAGTTGGTGAATGCTGCCTGCAGTTCATCTTTGGTGTTACAAGAAGTTTTTTGGCTGCTTACTCAACTGCACTCTGCACATAATCAAAGGGGTTGCAGTCTGGGTAGTTAGATGGCCAGATATAAAGGTGATGTGGTCACACAAATTGTTTGACAGCTATGACTGGGTTCTCCTGCTTATGTGGCATGGTGCAGAGTCCTGTTGCCAGATACAGAGTCTTCCAGCAGCCACTGTCTTGACTCAGGGCAACACTAGCATTAGACTCATCCAACTCTTTCCAAATCCTCTGCATTGTCCTCAAATTGACACCCAAATACACTGAAATGTTTGTATTGGAGCTTCTGGTGTAAATGCCAAGCCATACAGCATGCAGTTGCCAAATTTCTGGCAGAGTAAATTGAATCATGGTGCTCTTTTTCTCACAAAATCCCAAATAAACAACATGAAAGTGTGAAATTAACAATGTAAAATGGTGAAAATTTACCCATCGCACTCTGTAGTATATATATATATATATGCAGTTGCAATGGGTAAATTGTCGCCATTTTATATATATATATATATATAGTGGGTAGCAAAAGTATTTAACACATTGGTTTTTCTTACATATCTCAAAAAATAACAGATCAATTTCAACAAAACTTATAGGAAATATTTAAACGAACATTGTCGATCAAAACATAGAAGGAAAATTTAAAACCACCGTTTTGAGAAACATTTATGGGTTATTTTATTTATTGTTAAATTTAAAACCACTGTTTTGAGAAACATTTATTAACATGTATGTTAACATGTAGTATGTATGTAGTTGGACCAAAACTCAACACACATGGCCTGAAGATTGCATTCAAACTTGAACCAGACTCTTACCACTTAGTTTCCACTTCTATATTTAGATACACTCTATCCTTGATATAGAGAACTTTTACCTATAAATACAGAGTGGACCAAAAGTAGGTGGACAGTATGTGGAATAAGTCAGTGTATCGGTTATATCATTACAATGGTGTTCATTATAACTATGGTATTTGTGGTATATTATTTTAAATTTTATAACTAAATTTATCTAATTTTTTTTCAGATAATTCTATTAGTATATATAATTGTATATGTAACCGCAAACAAATTTTATATAGTATAGTATACCTTAAAAAAATATTATACATTTTAAAATATATATATATATATATATATATCTGAATACACTGAGTCAGATTTTATTATGTGAGCCAATGTTTTTACAAAACAATTGCTATTAACCAACCGATGTTGGTAACATTTTCAAGATGTATTTGTATGACATCACGTAAGTTTATAACTAATACCTATCCTCATTAAAAATATTACATTAAAAAAAATAATAAAAATATTAAGTCATATTTTTGTTGGTGTCAGGTTTTAATATGCAGACAAAGAGCAAAATAATTATTATTTTGATTAAAATAATTATATTATTTTACATGATATCTGCATATTTATATAATCTGCTTGACATTCAATATACTTCATAAATATTTAATTCATTGATTTTATTTCCATTTCTACTATTTCGAAATTAAAATCACTTGCAGCAGTTTTTATTGCTTCCCGAAAATCTTTGTTTGAATATTGTTTACCAATCTCATCTACATCTCATTTAATGATGGACAGTTTTCTGATGAATTAATATCCGGAGAGGCCAGAGGCTATTCCACTCATTCGGTGTCTTGGAAATTTCCTTTGGTAAGATGATCAATAGTCAGCTTGTCATAATATGAAGGAGCAATATCTCTCACGAATATACTCTTTAACAAAAAAAGAAAGGTTCTAGGATCTGAGTTGCCCAGCCATATGGTCCAACCAATATAGCACTGTATTTATCACAAAGTATTATATTTGAGTAATCAGTCTTGATGAACTGCTTTGCCCAACTTTCTTTCTTTGTGATATTTACTTAAAGGTAATTGTTTTCATGTCTTTAGCCAACCTTCTTAATATTCTGTATCAAATATGTATAGATTATGGGTGGCTGGTCCTACAGAAGCCTTCGTCACTATAATCAAATTATGTTTGGTAGTCTGGCTGTTTGCTTCTAAAAAGTGAGTTGCTGCTAGACCTTTATATATTGATAATAACAGGAAAATCCAGTGTGTGTGTGTGTGTGTATGCATGCATATATATATATATATATATATATATATATATATGTGTGTGTGTGTGTGTGTATGTATGCATGTATATATATATATATGTGTGTATGTATGCATGCATATATATATATATATATATATATATATATATATATGTGTGTGTGTGTGTATGCATGCATGTATATATATATATATATGTGTGTATGCATGCATATATATATATATATATATATATATATATATATATATATGTGTGTGTGTGTATGTATGCATGCATATATATATGTGTGTGTATGCATGCATGCATATATATATATATATATGTGTGTATATGTGTGCCTGTGTATGCATGCATATATATTTGTGCCTGTGTATGCATGCATATATATTTGTGTGTATGTGTGCCTGTGTATGCATGCATATATATTTGTGTGTATGTGTGCCTGTGTATGCATGCATATATATTTGTGTGTATGTGTGCCTGTGTATGCATGCATATATATTTGTGTGTATGTGTGCCTGTGTATGCATGCATATATATTTGTGTGTATATGTGCCTGTATATGCATGCATGTGTTCACTTTCTGACCATGAGACCAGAGTTCAAATCTCACCATAGCAGATTTGTCAAGAAGGAGACTTCCTGATGTTATTGGACTGAATCAAGGTTGATCCTAACGTGCAGCACCATTAGAAACAGGCTGAAAACTATAACACGAATTGACCCAAGCCTTGTGAGTGAAATTGGGTAGACGGAACTCTTGGGGGCTGTTGATAGCTGTGCTAGCACAAAGCCACAAGTCATCGTGGCTGAAGGCTTGAGCCTGCTGGCTTTGTACAAATTGTTGATCATGCATGATAACACACTCTCTCCCAGAAACTGTAACTAAGGTCTGCTCAGCATAGTTGCAGTGTAAACCACAGGTGGACTCTTTGGGAGCAAACACAAATGTGCCTTATCGAGCATCTGCAATAGGGATTAGCTAGCCACCCTAGTAGACAGGTATCCTCGAATATGAGGATATATATATATTGGGCATGTGGCTGAGGGGTTAGAACATTTGCTGGGTACAAATCTCACCATGGTTGATTTGTCAGTAAGGTGACTTCTTGATGTTGTTGATCTGGAGGAGGTGATCCTGACATGCAGCACCTTTAGAAAGTGCCTGAAAATGATACCACAGTTTGACCAAGTCTTGGGATTGGAATAGGGTAGACAAAACCCTAGCACAAATTCACAAAAGTCATCATAACCAAGGGTTTGAGCATACTGGCCTTGTAGAAAGTGTTGATCATGCTTGATAATGTGATCTCTCCTAGAAACTGTAACTAAAGTCTGCTCAACATAGTTGCAGTATAAACCACTGGTGGGCTCTGCAAGTGTTTAACAAACACAAATGTGTCCAAGCAGGTGTCTGCAGTGGGGATTAGCTAGCTGCCCCAGTAGATGGACATACTTGGATACAAGTGGCCAACCACTATATATATATATATATATATATATATATTCAAATAGGAAAGAACAGTCAGATTTATAATCCTGATTTCTTTAGCAATTATTTTTATTTTAAAAAATCAGTGCTCTATGCAAATTATTGCTGTGTTTCAAAATTGTAGCTTAAATCTTAAAATTTGACTTTAAACTTAAAATTTAGAGCTCAGTTCCATTCTCAAGCGATGCTAAGTATAACTTACGGAAAAAATTGGATTTACTCTATTTTTAAGTTAAGCTGGTGTTGTTAAGAGAACTCCCATTTTTTTTTTATTAAAAAGCTGTTAGCTTTTTCTCAAGTGTATCTTTGTATGGCAAATCTAAAATTGGTTAAGGTTGTGTGCGGGTTATAATTTCTGTTTAGCTACATTGACTTTCTTTCGAGCTGTCAAGTTATTATTGTCTGGTTTAATTAATCTTATTAAGGTTTATGCTACAATATATTTGGCATTTTATTTATTTTCTTTTTAAACTACATCGAGATTTAAGACAAAAGATGTGCAGACTGATAAAAAAAAAAATTTCTATAAGTCTACACATATTTTGTCTTAGTGTTTGCTTATGTATGGAAAAATTGCACCCTAAAGATGTTAATTTGAAATTGCTAAAAGTACTTGGCATGTCACTTCCATCTGACAAGAACTCAAATATAAGGATTTTATTATTCAAGGAAGTGATAGTAAGTTAATGTCTCATTAAGTGTTAGCAAAGCGATTTTGCCATTTATCACATTATCATTGCTAATTAATTCTTTGTATAAATTATTTCTTTATGTTATAGAATATAAGCTGCACACTCTAATGTGCGTGTGTGTGTATATATATATATATATATATATATATGTGTGTTTATATGCATATATATATGTTTGTGTATATGTATGAATATATAGGTGTGCATGTATATATGTGTATGCATATATATGTTTTAATTTCTAAAGGCATTGAACACACTGCTGTGTAGATATGTGTCTGTCTTTTTCTCTTTTGTTTTCTGTCTTTTTCTTGACCTTTCTTTCATGGTTTCCTGTTTTCTCTTTTGGCAGGCTTGTTGTTTGACCTACAGACAACTTGATTTTTCCATATATATATATATACACACACACATATATACATACATACATACACATGATAATGCAACTCAAAGACACTTATCAAAATATATAAAAATTACTAGAATTTAATTTATTATTATACCTGAACGTACCTATTCAATTATTAATAGACTCTCCCACACATAATAAGTAGTAGTAGTAGTAGTATTAGTAGTAGCGGTCGCCAGTTGAGCTTAGTGGAGTTGAGTGAGTCAGTCGATGTTGGACATTGAAGTATCAACCATCACAACTAGATTGCTGTGTCATTAACTCTTATTTTAAGTTCCTAACGTTTTGTACGTCAAACCTAATTTAGGACCGACTTAGTGAAATACAAGCCTCCACTGTGAAAAACTACTCTACAACATTTATTTTTAGGTCAGCAGAAATTTGCCTCCAAAATGCTCAATAGATAACTATAGATTCAATATTCATTTAGTCAATAAATATTCAACAAATTTATCTCATTTTGAATTGAATATTTTGATTGCTTCTAAATATTTGAATATTATGTTTTTCATTGAACAGAGTAGAAATTTGAAACTTATGATTAGCATTTGTTTCCTCTCAGTATATTATGTTTAAATTTTTTAAAACCTCATTTTCGTGTTCAAAATTGTGCTCCTGATGATTTCAGTGGCACTTAATGAACTTAAGTGTTTTCTGTATGATATGTAATAACAATAATTTAATAGATTTATCAGACTATCTGACCCTGATGTGTGGTATCATGGGAAACTCGAGAGTCTGCTAAATGAGATAGGTTCATTCAACATTTATTGTTATATATATATATATATATATTTATTAAATATAAATACCTTTAGCAACTTAACAGCATATTTTTATATTAGCATTGCCTATCTGAATGTATGTATTAAAGAATAGAGGCAGGTAATATATCCACACATATATATATATATATATATATATATATATATATATATATATATATATATATTTTTTTACATATAGAAAAAATCATCTTTAAATTTAAAATTCCTAGCATTGCTCATTTGACAGCATGTGTAGTCACATCAGCATGAATATAAACATAGTCTCATGAAGTACTTAAGGACAAAACACATCACACAAAACCTGTTCCACTTTGTCATTCATCTTTCCCCTATATATATAACATAATATATGTGTGTGTTATTAATTATGTTATTTTTAGTGGATACACAACCTTTAAGTAACAAAATATGTTGGATTAATAAATGAAAAATCCATGTTTATATAAATAATATATGTGTGTGTGTGTGGATTTGAGAGGATGATAAAGGTTTCTTAGATCAATCCAGAAAGAATTCCAATATTATTATGAGTTGGTTGTTTAATGCAAAGTCTTTGTAAATGGGCTGTGCTATGTACTTTTCACCATTCCTTCATATATATGCATTCACAAATATATTTATATATATTTGTTTTTCAAATATATATATATATATATATATATATATATATATGTGTGTGTGTGTGTATGTATGTTTGTATAATAGCACACAGTAAGGGCTGATGACAATAAAACCTCTGCTCGATGTAAAACAACAAAGCTCAAACTTATAATAGTAATAAATATACATTTGTTCCTCATCATTTAGTTCACCTCTGAGTTTCATGCATTGTGGCAATTGTCAAGCACTCAGATTTGCACTGAATGGTAAGAGCAAATGAATATTTATTTTATATATATATATATATATATATGATAAATAATTTGTAAAACCTCTGCTTTGACATGTTTAATCAACAAGCAGACATCACAAAGAATTTTCTTATGGGGTGAAATAGCTATCCAAATGGGGTCATTTTGAATTTCTATCCTTTGTAATTTATTTATTTGTATATGCACTGTTATGATATAACATTGCTAAATAGATTTATCAGACTATCTGACCCTGATGTGTGGTATCATGGGAAACTCAAGAGTCTGCTAAATGAGATAGGTTCATTCAACATTTATTGTTATATATATATATATATATATATATATATATATATATATTATTAAATACAAATACCTTAGCAACATAACAGCACATTTTTATATTAGCATTGCCTATCTGAATGTATGTATTAAAGAATAGTGGCAGGTAATATTAAGGACAAAACCCATCAGGGTCAGATAGTCTGATAAATCTATTAATACATACATTCAGATACATTGGGCTTTCTTTGTGGTTCAGTTTTAATATTTTTTTATATTATCAGGATTCACTTGGATTATATACCAATGGGTTATTAACTGTATATATATTTGTGTGCATGAGAAAGCCTATTAGTTGACCAAAAGTAAAAAACAAAAAAATAAATAACTAACAACAAAAAAAATCAAGACAACCTATACAAGTAAAAGTAAAAGAAAATCAATTAACCAAGAAAAAAGACCTAAAGGCTGACAACTTTGTAACCTGTAACCAAATGTGCTTTTTTTTTTAAATAAATTTCACCCCATGCAAGGCAGTAAAGCCACTAAGGCTACTGGATGTAGAAGAATTAGAAACAGAAAATTACTGCCCAGTTCAGTGGTTCCCAAACAGATTGACGCACCTCATAGGTGCAGCAGAAGAGGATATCAAATGAGGTGAAATGATTGAAAGGCAATCAAAGATTTAGAAACAGTTTCAAACAATTCATATGCCAAAAATAAATATGATTTCAAAATTGAAAATATTATTATGGATTACTTGCAATGACATGCATGAGTCCCAGTATAAATAGTTATAAATAATTATTGACCAATTTTATTATTGTGAGTTTTACATTACATCAAGTATTAAGAATATAGTAACTAGGGTCTGCAAATTGAAGGAGAGAGTTATCAATGATAATGCTCTGACTTTAAATCCACAATTATCTCCCTTTAACTCTGTTTTTATTTTAAAATTTCCTTTTTGTCCTATAATATTTGAGGTGAGAACAAATTTTTCACCCAGAGGAAAAAGTTTGGGAACTATTGGCTTAGGTTATTAAAACAGAGCAAATATATAACAAATGAATTAAATAAAACTTAGGTTGTTTATTGAAAAAACAGTATCAGATATAGAGCCTGTACAAAGTCAAATATATACAGCAAATTTCTATTCATGACAATTCAGTGATCAGGTACAAAACTTTATTTCTGTATCTGATAATTGAATTGTCCTTATATATAGATAGTGTCAACATAAGAATCAACACTGTCATCATCTACTGTTTCTCTGTATCTGTCCTGGGCACACTTTTCTGTAAATATAGAACATTTTTAACCATATATATTTAATTTAAAGTTTACAAAAGTTCCTAGTTTTGGAGGAAATGTGTACCAATTTCTATACCAGTTTTTTTGTGAATGCAATAATTGGAATTTCTCATTTCAACTTCATTATGCTGCAAATTGTTAGGCATTAACTGTAATTTAATATTAAAGAGAAAGATTACAAGAATTTTTGGACAAAAATAAAAAGATCATGCTGGTGTAGGCATTATCTTTTTTGTGTGCTGATAATTATATGCATTTTGATTTTAAATTAATTATTGATTCTTTTGGAATTCTCAAGAAACGTCTCCTTGACAATTAAAATTGCAGTAAAACAGTATTTTGTCATGAATGAAATTTAGGCAATTTGCTTGTCAAACGTTCATCTAAAACATTCCACATTGTGTTTTTTAATTATTTTTTCCGATAATATTTTTTTCTTTCAGTTATTTTCCTTCGTAATGATATCTGAAGTAATTTATATAAGAAATTGATGCATGAATCGTGGAGTGGTTATTGGTATAGTGAGTGAAATCAGCATACCAGGTTCAATTACTGGTCAATTCTGTTTCGTTCTCTTTTCCACAAATGCCCTTGAAAATTGTATTTGATGTATGATGGTCAAGCAGCTCAGTTCCTAGGAATCGGCAGCCCAGGCAGCAGCACATATGATTTAATTTTAGTGGTGAAGGCTTTGTGTAGAACAAAACACACTTTTTGAAGTGCCGAATACAGAGACCTAGTGCATTACGTGCCACAAGGTCTCCAAACGACCATCCACAGGTTTTGAATTCAGATTTGTCCTTCTCCTAGACCAGTTGCCATCCAAGGCTATAGAACCCAGTCTGTCCTGCTATTTACTCAGTGCTGGGTGGGGAAGAAGGAGGTTAATACCTTTCCTAAGTGTATTAGCACATAAGTGAATGTAATGGATTTGACTGGAATTCGAATTTCACTCTCTGATTCCTTATACCGAATCACTATCCACTAATCCACCATGCCTCCTCATGGATATATGATATCATCAGATATACGCGATATATTATTTTGTATGTGAACACATGTATATATAGTTTGTGTCTGTCTTAGCAGTATAAAAACCTCTCTGAGAAGAAATCATGCTTGTCATTACTTTTCTAAAACACTTTTCTAAAAGTTAATGTTGTCTACCAATTCTCTTGTCCCTAGGATGAATTTGTCTTTGTTAATAATAAAAATTAGACATCTATTAGTCATATAATTATATTTCTGGGAAATATTTGAATATTGCTGGAACCTCTGGTCTGGTGCACCTGCTATATATTTAGAGATTCTTGATAAAATCCCAAGAAGAATCAGTAATCATATTAGTCCTGACCTGGCATCTCATCTTCAATCCATTTCCCACTGTCATAACAGCTTCCCTCTGCTTTTTCTATAAATACTTTCATAGTAATTGTTTCAATGAAGTTCTGGTTCTCGCATGTCAAACTCTCTTCTAGCTTCTTGCTTTCCAATCAAGTGTGACCTTCAAAATTTAAATGCAATATCTTTTATCTTGTCTTTTTTAATTTTTGTTCTTTTATTGTCTTCTCTCCTTAAATGTATTTTTTCTGACATTCTCTAACATTCACTAACCCCTTTTGTTCTACTGGCTTTATTGCTTGGGATAAAATGATTAAAAAAATGGGATGTCGCTGGCCAACAACATTCAGGCAATGAGTATTAAATAACCAGTGTGAATTCTATTCAATAATGTGATCCATCAGTCTAGCTCATTAACCATTACTCTGTGACTATGTGCTACCTTTTGTATAATTCCAAAGTTTATACCATGATTATTTTAAACCCAATGAGGATGCTATTCAATAATGTGATCTATGAGACTAGATCATAAAGTGTTTCTCTATGACTACATGCCAATTTTGTTTTAGCTTACTATGACATAAGGCTACAATGAATGAACTCAAAACAGTCATAATATTAGAAATTATTATGACTAGTTTGTTAACTATTACTTTATTTCATGTATGTATATATATATATATTATTTTTTTTTTTTGCAGTGTTCCATCAAAGACTCTCGATCTCTGCCAGACAATGTGCTAACATTCATCAAGAACACCCCGCTAATGCACTTGTCTCTGCCTCACATGTACTCCACACCTATCTACCACAAAGCAAATGTTATGATGCAGAAATTGGTGGTAGCCTTCAATGTATCAGGACATGGAGATACAGTATTCTTTACTGCAAGTAGTAAGTATTCATTCACACTCTTTTCATATTTATTTGTATTTGTTTAAACTTTGATAAAACGAAGCCTAAACACTATATGAATGGAAAAGTCATTTTTTTTTCAAGTAGATTTCAAATGCCAAATTTAGATTAAAGCTTGTGTTAGCATATTACACTATTTATTAACATATGGCTAAATATTTGATTCTTATTTTAACCATATTGTTACTAATTTCAACTATGTATTTATGTATTCAATTTATGTATTCCATGTTGTTTTTGTATTACCATCATTTTTCAAAAATGACACACACCCCAACAAATGATCCAAAAATTAATATATCAATCCCTATATATAATACGCATCTATAAATTTTGTCAAAAAAAAAAAAAAAAAATTACTAAGACATTTTGTCAACCTTGACATTGAGAATAAAATCAAAGCTAAGTGGCTAAAATAATGTTGAAAATTACCAAACAGTTTTCTTGTTAAATATAACATCTTATTTTACCACCAAAATGTCATCAATACATGTGAGTTATAGTGAAAATTATTTTAAAAAAGTAATAGAATTAGCAGAAAGAATAGGTAACAGAGTTGCAAATAGAGAAATAAAAAAAAATGTGGATGTTTTGTGGTGTTCCTAGTTTCATTACTGGTGGTAACAGGAAAAAACGTGTTGGAATTTATTGTAAAATGGATTCAGGAATCTTGGTATTCCATCATTGAGGATGTCCTAAAGAGAGGTTTCAAGAAGTGTTGGACCATGACAACCATTAATGGCTCTGAAGATGACATCCTTTGGCAAGTGAAAGAAGAAGCCAAAGATAATTTTGAACAGGATGAAGTTAATATTGTGAACGATAATTTGTTTATTGATAATTTAGATATTGAATCTATGATAGAAAGTGATGATGATGATGATGATATAAATTTAAATTTCAATAAATTGTTAACTTGATATCCTCTTTTCTTCAAAATTGGCCTTTCTACTATCACCTGTAATTTACAGTAAAAAAAAAAGTGTATTATTTTCAAGAAATTACGGTAATTTATTACCCAGTCTTTAATAAAGGTGTACTGAAACTACGTGGAATATGTAAATGATTAAAAAATATTAACTGAAATTATTTATAATCTAATATCTATATATGTCAGCAGCAAGAATCAGAATCATCGTTGTCTCTCCTTATTCCCTTTCTCTATCCCCCTGTAAAGACCCAGCCCACTCTTGAAGAGTCATGAGCAGGAGTCACAGGAATGTATGTAGTGGGCATGAATGGGCGAGTTTGGCTCTACTTAGCATGTCACAGACCCTCTTCATGTTGATGGTTGGACTAAAAAGTCTTGGTTCTCCTCGAATTGTTTCTATGCCAGGAAGGCCGATTTGCAGCAATGGTTTCCCAGGTCTCATGGGCAATATTGGCCTGTGACAGGGATGTTTTCAACTGATCCTTGAAGCATTGTTTCTTTTTTGGACTCTGATACAGTTAAAGTAAAATGCAAGCATTCAGCCACTTAACATGAATCGTATTTCATCTGGCCAGTATATATTTGTCATTGTTAAATAAAACTATTTTTCAGAACACAGGGAAAGTAGAGTAATAGAATAACAACACCTATTAATATACATCATATGTCAAAGGGAACAGAATTTTTCCCAAAAAGTGCTTAAAAGAAAAATATAGCTTGTATAAAAATATTGAACATTTATGATAATTATTAAACATCAACTTTGTCTTGTGATACTTCACTCTTCAAGACCTGAATAAACCCTATATTATAATGGACTGATGATTGCATTTAAGCATGAAACTCTCACCACTGTGTATTGACCTTAATGTCCACTATATATATATATATATATATATATATATATATATATTATAAATTAATTGATTTAAAATATGGTTTTTCTGCTACACAGTTCTAACCATATTTCAAAAATGGAAGGTCCAAATTTAATTTTGTAATTAAATTAAAGACATTAGTTCCATTTCATCCTCAAGCGAATTTTGGTAAATTTACATTGAGCACTATTTTGTAAAAATAAAAATATCTATAGGAACACCGGATTATATATCTTACTGTTCTTTCTTTTTATTTATATATACATATATATCTTCACTACACAGTTCTAACTATGTTTCAAAATGGAAGTTAAAAAGCTTCAATTTTGTAATTAAAGACATTAGTTCTATATATATATATATATATATATATATATACATATATATATTCTGAAGATTACCTGAGACATGTAACATTGACCATATAGTGTTGATTCTTATGTATATAGTCTATATCAATAAACTGATATTGAACATGCTTCTTCCTTGATTATGGCAAATCAGTATTTTAATTAGCAAACATCAGAACCTGTATACTAATTTTGTGAATTATATGTATTTTACACTATTTACATTATTCAGACTATTGTCCTCATCTTTGTCGCCATATTTATTATGTTTCGGCCGTTGTGTGCTCAGGCCTTGAACTGTGCCATTTGTCCTCAAGGATATCAAAATACTTTTACAAACTTTTAGGGTGCATTCCTCACACCAAAACAAAGACAAAATCTACATAAATATATGTCCACAAATGTTTTTTTTAGTTAAGTTTAGAGTTTGCAGTAGATGCTATTAAATGTCGATTACCATTCGTGTGGCCATGTGTAAAAATCATATCTACTTGCTCATGATATGAATATGCTGTTATTGTTAAATGGAACACCTTTCAGTTAACTCATTACTACACATGTCAT
Source organism: Acanthosepion pharaonis (assembly GCA_903632075.3). Taxonomy (NCBI): domain Eukaryota; kingdom Metazoa; phylum Mollusca; class Cephalopoda; order Sepiida; family Sepiidae; genus Acanthosepion; species Acanthosepion pharaonis. Next base: position 1,809,953 of record CAHIKZ030000280.1, on the reverse strand, counting down.
GCTTTGAAGACAGACTACTAGTCACAAACGTAGACAGATGTAACTTCATCTACATGGAAACACAGTGCCATCTACCATAAACTTTAATCTTTCTTCAAACTTAATAACTCAAAAGTGAACGATTTGCAGACATATGTTTATATGAACATTTTTCCTTATTTTGGTGCAGGGAACCCACCCCAAAAATCTGTAAAAGTATTTTTCATACACTGTATATGTATTCTTAGAACTGTATCCATATGAAACTATAGACACACACACACATTATATATATATATATATATATATATATATATATGTGTGTGTGTGTGTGAAAACTAAAATAATGAAGAAAATTGATCTAATGAGAAAACAAATACTTCTGATTTTTAATTTTTTACAAATATAGATCGCAAATGAAAAGAATTTCTATTAACCAAATTTAAGCATGGTTGGTGGTGGGTGATTCTGGAATGTGAATTGATTGGTGTAGGATTTGAATCTGGTGTAGGAGCAATTGATTAGTGTAGACTGAAAACAGTTCAAAAACAAAAACTAGACATTTGTTATTCTTTTCTAAATTTTTTAAAAGTAAAAATAGTCAAAATGACACTTTAGAGATTGCTTCCGTTTTCTAAATTGAAATAGAATATGAATTATATATAGTAAGCAAGGTAGATAGGTAAATGTATCAGAATATATGTAAATGTCTATAAGATACGGGGAATGCAAAAATAGGTATACAGTTAGTATTATTCCAATATTGATATGTTTGTATAGTCAATACATTACGTTTTGTGCACATTTTGTTTGCCTTATTGCATACCTACTTTTGCCTCACTCTCTATACTTTAATGTGCATACACAAGCATCAGGAATAGTGGATAGCAACTCAGATTGAGGAATTGGAGAGCCGAGTTCAAATTCCAGTTGAATTCATTACATTCACTTACGTGCTAAGTACCCTTGGGAATGGTGTGAATCCTCTTCTCCCTCCAGCTATGGGTAAATAGCAGGAGAGAGGGGGTTCTATAGCCTTGGATGGTAACTGGTCTAGGAGAAGGACAACTCTGAATTCAAAACTTGTGGAGGGTCATTTGGGAACCTTGTAGCAATTAGTGAACCAGGTCTCTGTATTCGGCCCTTCAAAAAGTGTGGATGGTTCTGCACGAAACCTTCACCACTATCGTCAAATCATATGTGCTGGTGTCTGGGCTGTCAATTCCTAGGAACTGAGCTGCTTGACCCTCATATATCGAATATGATGGGAGAGTCCACCATTAATATATGCATTGGTATGTTGGTAATCAACTGGTGACTGAGTACGACCACGTCATAACCTCAATCCAAGTTTAGAAAATGCTTATGTCTGATGAAACCTCATATGGCTCATTGGACCAGCACAAGACTTGCATGTCACACTACATATTTGCTTTCTGGATGCTGACCTCTATACTGCCATGTAAGTCCACTGGCTGGTCTGCACCCTTTGTTATCGAGACTGCAGATAAAATTGTCTAACACGTCACAGTAAACAAACTTTCTTAGCAGCCGACCTAGCAATGGATTCAATATAGTCTTTCCACTTCTTGTCAGCCGAGAATGTAAGTCTGAGAAGATGCAATGAGTCACTCTCATGGAAGTTACTATCAGCCATGATCATGGGAAGCAGGAAGAGGTCTCTCAGGTAACAGAGAGAAGTTTCATTTTGGGGGTGTTAAAATTAACAAGTCACCCTTGCTCCAGTTAACAACAGGTCAAAGGTCATTGTTGAGATCAGCTGCCAACTTGACCGTATTGAACTGATCAGTCTTACTATTAAGACAACAGTAAATGGTTGTGCCCTAAGCATATATACCAAGTTGAGAACTGATTTTGTCATGAAGTTCATTTAAAACCAAAGACAAAAGGGGTCAAAATAGACAAAACAAGGGAAATCAGTAAATGTTGACTGGGCAGAAGTAAAAATAAAGTCACCCACAAACAGTAAAGGTTGCAAGTTGGCCCCAGGAGAAATTTTTGGTTAATCATTTCATTCTAAGTAAGGCAATAAAGCCACTAAGACAGTGAACTACTAAGAGTGAAAGAAACTGAGAAAAACATTATTGAGGAGAAAGGACAATAACAATAAAACAATAGGATTCAAGAAAACTAATGATGACAACTGACATTGCATTTAAATTTTTAAAGATTGTTGTTGGCAAGAAGTCAGAAGTGAATATAAAATTTGCAAATGTGTAACACTAAATGGTGACAATAATGAGAAAATAAATTTGTAATTTTGAAGAGAAATAAATTTACTTCATTTTGATACCATTTTTTATTATTGTATGCAATCTAATTTTTTATCATAGTTGAGAGCTTACTTACTAATTAACCATTGAAATGTATTGAAGACTTTTCTCATTGACTGTTGTACAGAGGAAACTAATGAGATATAATTCTGAGGCAAATAATGCAGCTGTTTTTGTGGCATATATTAAATACTTAATTTCCTCATTACACACACACACACATATAAATATATATATATATATATATATATATATATATATATATATATATATGTGTATATATATATATATATATATATATATGTATGTATGTGAATTAAATAAATATAGATATAAACAACCATATATACTTGCAGTCACACACATATATAAATTTGCAAATAAATATTTTATTTTTGGTGTTAACAAAACAGTGCATAATGTGGTATTACAGAGCTATAAAGTCATGTCATAAATCGGAAAGGTTGACACACACATAGAAAGTAAGTAGTAGTTTTTTCTGGAGAATATTATGGCCCACATTTGAGAACACAGACTAATATAATACATATAATAATAATATATATAATAAATAAAACAGGTAATCATTAACTGATCTCCCTCAGTAAGAGAGAGTGCTGTTTAAATAGTCTTAGCCCAGTCCATCTTGTGGTGGTGTTCAGCTACTCCACAACAAAATTACATATCAATAAATATTCATTACCATACATAGAAAAGTATGACTGAGTTTTATCTTATATATAAAGGACAGTGTATCTGTGTTTGTGCATTTGTACTCCCAAGCAACCCCTCCACACCACTGGTTCCATTTTAATGATTCATAGCTCATTCAAAATCCCTAGAAAAGTTAGGCACAGGGAACAATTTTTGTCAAGCTCAGATTCTGGGTTGTTAGATCATGTGGGGGTTAAAAATACATATTAATATTACATATTAATATATTATACTAGCCATTATCATTGTTTTCATGTTTCAAGGGGAGTAACTCGTATTTTCCTTTTGTATCCAAAATTGCAGTGCATGTTTTATTATAGACTAGCTTAAAAGCCGCCCTATCGGGTGGCATTTAAGCTAACTCCTGGGGAGGAATCTTGGTTTGGCCATCATCACAATAGCTAGTTGGGGAGTAGATGTGAAGAACATGAATAAACTACAGAACTTGAAATTGAAGGCTGCATTTAAGTATTGAATTAATGTTTAAGCTTACCTTTTAAAAGTTCAACGATAATTCTTCCACTACCGTTGAGTTTAAAGACAACAGATGTATGTAGATCCTTATTTTCCATACAAAGAATTATTTTTATTTCATGGTGACATAACAGGGAACAATTTATAATATAAAATTAATATATCGTAAAGATGGGAAAATAGAAATTAGAATTAGTTATACCTTCAACATTTGAAGAGTTAGAGAAACATAATAGCTAATTAAGTAAAACCTATATTATGGAATCTATATGAATAAATGCAAAATTGGAGCACAATTATCCAACAAATTCTGGGGTTATAAAAAATCCCTAACTCTGCTTTATAGTAATATATACACAGTATTAACTCCTTTCCCCCACTTGGATGAGATGTGACACAAGGTCTTTTTTAGGTGGGGACCCGAGCACGTACGCTCAGGATAAGGTCAAAAATTGCCCTCAGTCCCCACAACCGTCAGTTGCGCTGGCCTTGGTGCAAGCACCAACCCTCCCTCTGGTGCAATGGGAGGGCGTGGCCTTAGGCAGCTGTTCCCCAGGGCTGGGCACCTCTCAGTATTATTTTCTCAGTTGCCCCTCTGTCCTTTGACAGAGAAGCCCCTGAGCACACTCTGCCCAAAGACAGAGACACAACTGAGAGATGATAAGCCTGCACTGAAAATCCCTCCAAGGAGGAATTTGTATGCATATACTAGAAGTTTCAATATCTGTATTACATATTATTTACTTCTAGGTGATATCACTCTTCAGGTTTAACTAATTTGCATATTGATTCTAAAAAAAAGTATATTTCATTAATGTTCTTTTATGTAAGGATTGTTTTGATTTTCATACCAAAAGTAGTTATGTTTAGGAATATTGTCTTATATAGTGCAGAAAAGTGTTTGAAATTTACATTTTACTTGGCCTTCAACAAGTTGGCATCTATTTGTAAAACTTTCCTTAATTATAACTAGCAAATTTATGAATAAAATGTTCATTTAAAATTTGTGTTTCAAATATTTCAACTAGTGAATATATCTCACTCATAATTCGAGATAATATTTTCCATCTGTAGAGCAACAAAATTCATATTTGCCATATAGATCCATTAGTATCAGAAGCATGTTTTATTTTTATTAAATGAAGCATCTTCAAACATTAATTTTTAACTAGTATTTATTTCCATCATTATTTTTGTTGAGATAAGGCATTGTTAACCATTATTATCAATTTCTTTACTATTATTTACTCTTAGTTTTTTAGATAAAGAATTGCAAGCAATTATTCATTTTTGAATAGTAGTAACTTTCATCTTTTTTTTTTATTATTTAGAGGTGAAGTGGTTACAACCATTATTAATTTTTGACCCAAATTGACATTCAGCTTTTTTATTAGATGGAGCATTTCCATCATACATTTTTCTTTTTTATTAGGCAAAGTATTGCCAAGCATTATTATTCATTTGAGTAACTTCCTTGTTTATTTTACAAATGAGAAAAATTGAACAAAATTGAAAAATATTACTGCTCCTGCTAAAACTATGTATGTAACAATAAAAAAATATAGTACTGACAATGATTGTGGAATAGAGTGAAAAGTTATAGGTTAGACTTGATCTTCTGAAAAAGAACTGTTCTCATAGCTTTATGCTTAAAGCAGTCAGGTATTCGTCAGGCTTCTTTTAGGCAAGTGTCTCCCAAATTTTTATCTGGACCAAAAGATTTGTTCACGCCTCATCAGATTCTATATGATAAAATGTACATTTAAAAATAAAAAAAAGAGTGGGTTGAAGGGAGATAACTGCCTGAACATTATCATTGATAACTCTTCTCCAATGTGTGGACCTCCAGTTACTATATTCTTAATATTTGATATGATGCAAAATTATCACAATCAATGAAAATCCATTAATGATTATTTATAACTATTTATACTGGAACTCATGCATGCAATTTCAAATAATCCATAATAATGTGTCTATATTTCTGAGGCGTTGGTTAGATCCAGTGACAGACCCAAAGAGTGTGAGTTCAATACCCGGTTAAGGCAGTGGAGAACTTTCAGAGGGAAAATTAGCAGGAGATAACTGATAACTGACATCCATCAAACATGGCACATGGAACTAGAACAGTCTACCCCAGTGATCGAAATAAAGGGTTCAGTTCGAAATTCCAACCACCTGAAGAAGGCTGGAGCTTACAACGGCCGAAACGTTGTGACAAATATGGCGACAAAGATGAGGACAATAGTCCGACTAATGTAAATACTATCCATAATAATGTATTAAATTCTGAAATCACATTTATTTTTGGCATATGAATTTTTTGAAACTGATTCTAAATTTTTGTCTTTCAATCATTCCACCATACCATTTGGGAATCACTGTTTTAGATAAATTGGTCCTGAGTTTGAATCTTATTTCAATAATACACTATCGAATCACTGTTGGAAGTTTAACAGATCAAGTTGTGATAACAAGCAAATCAAAAATTTAAGATGAAAATAAATAGTTGTCAAATATAATAATAATAATGCTTTGCAATATTTCATCTGATAAAAGATAAAACGAAAATTACACTAAATTTAAATTACCTCAAACACTTTCTAATGAACAGTTGAGTCAGAACAATCACTTTCATATCAACAATTGTTGTATTTGATTTGAAGGACTCAGTTAACTGCAACTGAGTCCACCTTGAATATCCTAGGAATTTTTTTTTTTTTAAACTGAAGGTCACTAAATGCTCCATGGTATAGGGTTACTGAATAAGGCATGTGACCTAAATAAAATAGTAAAAGGTGAAGATTATGAGGATATGGGAGATAGATAAAGATTGACCCAGCACGTGAAGAAATCACAATTGTTGCATTTGGGAAAACATCAATGAAGGAGTCTGCTACACAAAACAGTAGTTTTGGGAGAGAAAAAAAGTTGAATAAATGGAATATGGAGAGAATGAGGGTGGTTTGACTTAATGGAAATAATATGGCAGGTCTTAGCTGTAAAAATTTGAACTAGTGGAACTAAAGAATAGAGCTTGTCAAGATATTTACCATAAATATAATATCAGTGTATTGACATGCTTATGATGTTGCATCTGTGGGAAAGAGACTGCAGAGGATGCATAAATGATTTTGAAAACTGCCAAGACTGAGAAGTGAGATTTGGGCAGTTTCAGCTAGGTATGGCAGCAATACACCATTTTTTGGTCAAATCCAGCACTTCTAAAGATAGAGCATGGCAAAAGAAACCAGGTACTTTCTTTGGTAGTACAATGAGCTGATCATTCTGAAATGTCTTTGACCTCGTGAGTTATGTATTGACCACTTTGGTGTCCCTGATCTATGTATACTGACAGTGTAAAAGACAAACTTTATTTGCCAGATATCAATTAATTTCACATAAAAGGAAATCTTTTTTTTTAGCATAACTTGTGCATTTATATGATATATAGTTTTGAAAATTACTTACTTAAAAGAAAAATTTTTTGAAAAATATGAAAATATGCAAACTCCCTACTAAAATATTGATATGGGAAAATAGTCATATTGTGTGAAAAGTGTCAAGTACATATTGCATTTTATTATAAAATTGCTCAAACCACTTAGATTTTTTGCTTTGCTTTTATTTTTTTCCAGATCAAGGAAAGGTTTACAAAATATTTCAGCGACCAATCAGGAATAACCAGCCACCATCTTCAGTGTTATCATCAGTTTATACTCCATTTCCAGATACCCAGCCAATTTGGAGCCTAAAACTTCATGTAAGTAAATTTCCCAGAAGATTCTACTTTAGCCATAACCAAAGGCAGTTCCCATAATGCAACAGGAAAAAAAAAACGTAAAAATATTGCATTTCCTTAAATGTGTGCTTATTTCAATAAATGTTTCTCTGATTGGGATTGTTTTTAGCTTGGCAGGAAATATTTTTATATGCTTTTATCTTTTTTATTCTTTTGCTCATATTGAAAAATTTCAATTTTCTCTTCTGTACATATTTGGGAGAATATGAAGGAATTTTCTTTTGTTTTGAATTTGTAGAAAAAGCAATTTCTACTTTACTCTTTTGGGGAGAAAAACATCCCATCTTTAGGTTGTGTAAGCACATCTTTGTATATAGCCTCTTTCTCTTTATAAAAACTTACTTATCAGTGCATGTAATGCCTTTTTTATGTATATTGCTTTGTTACAGTTTTATTTGTCAAACATTCAATCTATTATATATATATATATATGTTATAGATTGCTTATCAATCAGTTAAATACTGCAGCAGTCTCTGATATTTTATCTTTCTTCATTGTCTTTTCTCTTCATATCTTTCAAGCTTATGCTTCATTTAGATATATATACAAAAGTTATTTTCTTTCATTTTTGCATCTGGAAGAGAGTCAAAATTTTTTGGAACACATTTTGAGGAAAGAGGGTTGACAGAATTTGAAACTTACAGAAAATAATGAAAGTAAAAAAGACAAAGGAAAAACCATGAATAACCTAATAATAAGCTTGTGTAAATGTCTGGTACAACAGGAAGTGGGAAGTATAGTTATATATATATATATATAAGAGCTACAAAGGATAGGAAGATGTGGAGAGCCGATATCAACCATGTCATTAATGAACATCACACATAAAAAAGTGAAAGACCTTTATCATTGGCATTATTTTTTTTTTCTTCAGGTGAAATTTGTCTTGTAAAATGTTCTTGGTTTAGTTCTGCTAATTGTTAAATGTCCAAGACAAAATTTAACATTTTAGTAAAAGCATTCTATGACATGTTGGCAGTAAACTGGATTATAAAATGAGCCATTAACAAAAAATTGGGAAAAATTCACCTGAAGCATGTGAGAGAATTCAGTGGCTAAAAAGTATTAAGAGAAAAAACAATTGGATAAAAATAACTCATTTCAAATTTTATAACAAAAATATTTTGGTTTCCAAAAATATATACTTTCTATTTTAAATAGAAAATATATCTATGTATTCTGCTTCAAATAGCATGCATATATATATATATATATATATATATATACACACACACACCAGGTGTAGCAGCAAAATTGTCGATTTGTTAGATTAAGTTTGAACCCTTGTATCTTAGAAATGATTAAAGCTATCTTACTGGAATTCTCCTGGGTTTTTATAACACTATTGGGCTCTACTTTGAGCAATAAGGATGTATAATTACTCTACAAGCTTAACAAGAATCGCGATGAAATTGATCATAAATGAAAATGAAATGTTCATCATTAATTAATCATAGCAAAGGGTCAGATGCTCACGAAGGATTGAAATAAAATTCATATATTATTCCAGGATCATTTTCCAAATTATTCAAGATGATCTTTGCCCTCTTTAAGCTTCTATCTGTCCTGGAGTAACAAGTTGTCTCACAGGTTTCATGAGAAATTTCATTTTCAAATCTTTTTTCACTGCACTTTGGACTGCCATAGTTGAAACTCCTCTCTCACATGTCAAATGTCTTATGGAGTGAGTTGGATCTTTTCTAATTGATCTCTTTAGCTCTAAGTTGAAATGATTATCCCTTCTTGCTGTTGTGATGCCTTGATTCTGTTTTTCTTTCTACTCTTCCCTCTTGTTTAAACTTATTCACTGTTCTGTTGATGGTTCATGAATGGACTTTGAAAATAGAAGCCAGTGTATGAACGTTGGTACCATTATGGAAGACCTGAATAATCTTTTTACTGTCATCGTTGCTCAGTTGGGAAGACAGTGGGGCTGACACAAAACAATATTGACCTGTTCTTTTTCTAGCTGAGTAACTCAAAGGGTTTTATGACAAATGGTGCTAAGATGGCTAAATGTCTTATCTGAAAACCTGGAAAAAAGAAATTAGTTTAGTGTTTTTTTTTTTTTTTTAGATATTAAACATTTTATGTGATAGTCAATGAGGCTGTTACTTGATTTGGACAATTTTGCTGTTACACTTTTGTGTGTGTGTATATATATATATATATATATATATATATATTTATTTGTTGGATAGATGTGAGTTTGTTTACCTGGGTTTCATCGTCAATCGCAGTGCCGTAAAGCCCAGGGTCACAAACTCACATCTATCCAACCAAATATGTTAGCTCTATCTCTGATATCGAGCGGATTCTAATAAGTACCACGTACCACGCTTATTATATATATATATATATATATATATACACACTTTTTCACACACATTATATATATCTAGTTGGCTTTATTTTGTATCCAACAATTTCTTCTTTTCTGATCACCTCCTTTATGCAGATGGCATTGCTGACTTTTCTGATCACCTCCTTTATGCAGATGGCATTGCTGACTAAGTTGACAAATTCTTGCATCAAAGAGCTGATGGCATTGACTGCATGGTAACGTTGGTGGATGAAGCCGACTCTGTCAAGCCTTTCTCTCTTGTCGTTTGATTTCTTCCAGTGGTTTCTAAGTTTTTGGTTCTGATAGTGATGAAACACTGCCAGTAGGTATGTTCTCATGGCTTGTGTTTCAAATGATTTAGACAAGTCCAGTAAGTTTCAGTGTAATTTTGAGTTAGTATCTTCGAAGAGGGCAACCCCAGGGACTTTTCCATGAAGTGACACATGTATATATAATTTGTAAGTCTGATGAATTCAATCGTGATTATGATTCCAATGTAATAAATTATAACCATGGAATATTAGTGTTTTATATCATATTCTTTCTCTATTCTGAACATTGAGCTCTACCTAGGTTTATTTACTTTGCTCTACTTAGCATATTGAGCACTTTGCTTAGTTATTTTACTTTACTTGTGTTGGAGGGTTTTTTCTTTAGACTCTGAACTTAGATTCTAGACAATAATTTTCGCCGGAAGTACATGTTCTTAGTTCTTTCTTTTTTTTTACCCTTTTTTCCCTTTTTGGTATTGGTTTGTTCATTTCTAGCTAAAACACCCAAGGTTTTACCGGATGATAGTATAGCTGCTTATATTTACAAGATTATTAGTGTTATATATATATATATATATATATATATATATATATTTATTGACCACTAATATTGTATGTGTGTATATATGAAATAGGCTATTTCCCTATATGAGGTGATTTTGAATTTTATTGTTTTTTATATATATATATATATATGGAATAGCCTATTTCAGCAGACAAAGATATTGGTCATCTATCTTATCATTACCAGTGTGGAATGAGTTCATGTCAGAAATAGAAATTTAACTGGGAAAGTTAAAAGAAATTTTTGCTCTGTAATAAATACATTGAGTTCTTTTTATGGATCAGTCTTAATATTTTATATTACTAGGATCCACTTGGATTATATACCAACAGATCTGTTACCTTTACTATATATAAAGGTAAAGTTTGTAAACATTACAAAGTGCTTATTGTAGGAATATGAAATGCACAAAATAAAGAGCTAATATAAAGAAAAAAGTTATATATATATATATATATATATATATATATATATATTTTAAATGAGATGACAGTTTCTATATTAAATGGAGACTATATATTTTCTATTTTGAATGGTTTGCTTTGGTTTGTTTTATGACATATCAACCTCAATGGGTTGTTTAATGCCAACAAAATTTTCCTTATTAGTAAGATTCTTTTTCCAAAAATCTATTTCTGGTAATATTCCTTCCTTCAAAAAATTCATTTCTGGTAATAATTTTCCTTCACTGGTAATATTTCTTTTTAAAAAATGTATTGATAGTAATATTTTTTGTTTCAAAAATATATTACTGGTAATAATTTTTTTAAAAAGTAGTTCTTGTATTAAAACCTATTTCTGTTAATATCCAAGAGTTAACCATCCTGGGTATGACGATAAACTACATCTGCGACCGGGTAAGATAATAAACTACGTCCAACAGCAAGGCCTCTGTTCAGGAGATTTTGAGGAGGATGGAACCACCTCTTAATTGCTGGTGTTCCTAGGTCCACCCTGACCAGGTGTGGTAGCACATGTTAGGGTCCCAACTATGGGTAAATAGCATCAAAACTGGGGTTAAAAGACTATGTAAGTGTAAAAATATGTTTTAAAACCAGAAATATTTTGTAAAAAAAAAAAAAAAAATATTACCAGCAATACATTTTTGTAAAAAAAAGGTTACCAGCTATACATCTTTGAAGAAAAAATATTACCAGAAATAAAAATTTTGTCGGCATTAAATAACCCATTGAGGTTAATATGCTGTAAAACAAACCAAATCAAGAGGTGAAATTTGAGGTACAGTCCTGAACACCAATCACTGAGCCAAAGAAACTAAATAAGGAGGATAATTTGTTCCAAGACTTACAGTTCTTTATCAATTATACGGACAAGAACATACTTTTTGGTATTGTTGTATCCTCCAGTGATTAATGCTCCCAGAACCAGTGGCAGTATTTTCACATAATTTTAACTAATATCCTGACTTTTTTTTGCTGAACTTTTTTTAAATAATAATCCTTTTGGCTAGTTTGACTTTCAAATTGTAGAAATTGAAAAAAAAATATATAGTCATTTTGTACATGGCTTGGATCTGCATTTTATAGTAAAATTATCAACAGTACATTTTTATAGTAAAATGACCAACAATATATTTTTATAGCAAAATGACAATACAACACTAAAAAAGTATAAATATACATTTTTATCGTAAAGTGGATAAAAATGTTGGTTGAGTCATTCAGAAAGTGACTTGACACAAATAGTTTTGAGTTCAATACTTGACCACAACAGAGAGAACAAAAAAAAATCTTGGAGAGTTGAGTTACAAAAGGAATTTAACTGACACTAAGATATCAAAAAAAAAAAAAAAAAAAAGGCATGGCAAATAGAATTAGAACAATCTACTCCTGCAGACTAATTAAAGAATTTGGTTCAAAATTCCAATGTATTTCATCCTGAAGAAGGATGAAGCATACAATAGCCAAAACATTGTGAATATGGCAATAAACAGAAGGACAACAGTCTGAATGATGTAAATAGTGTAAAAAATCTTTTACATTATTTT
>CAHIKZ030000280.1:1772500-1792500 GCA_903632075.3 Acanthosepion pharaonis | reverse complement strand
ATGAGTCTACCATTCATCCATGCTAAGAATATTGCTGTTACATATGGCCTAGTGCCCTTGCTATTTATCTTGAGCTCCTTGATAAAATCCAAAGAAGAATCAGCAATATCTTGGTCCTTATCTGGTGGCTTGGCTTTGCTGTAAGGTTGTGTCTGTGACTTTTCTATAAATACTTTCATGGTAATTGTTTGGATTAGCTATTCGCTATGGTATCTAGACTTTTTTGAATTTAAGCACAATACTAGACTGGCATTGAGATCTCATCAATTTGCATTTGAGCTGTCTCGATGTAACTGTAAATTCTATACTAATAGTTTCTTTTCTTGCACTTCTTGCTTGTGGAACTCCCTTCTGGATTAATCTGCAAAAAATAAATGCCATGTGAATCACTCTCTGCTGTGCTCCTGATTACTCTTTTCTCTTCCTGCTCATTATTCATGTTTTTTGTTTCTAATTCTTCCACACCCTTGTGTCGTAGTAGCTTTATTGCCTTGCATGGGTTACAACTGATAAAAAAAAAATCAGATTTTATTTATATGGGCAATATTCTGTTTAAGTTTGATCTTGTATCTATTCATATTAACAATAATGATAATACTGCTGAAAGGACATTACTCCTCATCTTCAAGATATTTGCCTAAATCATTTGCATGTAAAATTCCTCACTATATAAATACCAAACAATTTTAAGTGCCTTTCTTTGGTCACTTCTATAAATATTTTCATGGCAGTTCTAATGAAATTTCTTTCATGGTACCTCAATAACATAAATTTAAGCATACTATTAGATTGGTAACTAGGTCTCATTGCTTTACTTTTGAAATAACTAGATGTGCCTATAAGTCCTATTCTAATAGTTTATTTTCTCACCTGTGGAACTCTCTTCTGGTTTTTTGTTTCTCTGCCACCTGCAATCTTCAAAAACTTTAGATGCAATGTCAATCGTCATTTTCTGTCATCCTGAAACCTCTTCTTTTATTGTCCTTTTTCCTCACTAAAATCTTCTCGTTCTCTGACACTCCCAGTAACTCCTTGCATCCTACTGGCATTATTGCCTTGCTTGGGGTGAAATGATTAAAAAAAAAACAAAAAAAACATGATTTTGAGGTGGAGTAATGAATTGCGGTTCAAATTCCAGTCAATGTTCATGACATTCCCTTACATGCTAATCCCCTCAGTTAACTTATGAATTAATCTCTTCTCCTCCAGCTATGAGTAAATAGCAGGACAGACTGAGTTCTATACTCTTGGGTGTGGGCAACCACTCTAGTAGAAGGAAAAACTGAGATTAAAACCCCCAACTATAGTTAAATAGTAGGGAAATCTGTACTCTTCGGTCATAGTTGGCAACCAGTCTAGGAGAAGGACAACTCTGAATTTAAATCTGAAGCAGAATCCTTAACACAGTTCGATTTTATTCTGACAACTCCAGATATGATGTCCATTTAAAAGCTGTATTAGCCTCTACATTTCTCTTGGTCAACATTAGTGGCATGGAGAGAGAAGATGTGTTTCATGGACAACTGCCAATCACTCATAAAAACCCTGTCCAACCCTGTGCCCTGTAGAGGACATGACTCTTTGGGCACAAACCCAACGTCTCTCGTGACTAATGGATACTAATTATTAATATATTGTTAAGGTATAGTTTAGCAGCAAAAATTACTTTAAACCATTTTCTGTTAAATTCAGCCAACTAGAGTATTTTTTCATGTTTCTCCTTTACCTCTTTTTTTTGGATTATGGTTTTGGAACTTTGTTCTTTTCAGAGCAATGTCTTCCATATGTTATTCATTTTTGTTTTGCTGACTGGACGATTTGATCATAACATGTGGACTGAGTCCTTCACTCTACAGAATTATATCAAATTAAAAAGAAACAACAACAAACAAACAATAAGATTGGTTTCTGTCTGACTTTCTGAGATGAGGAGTTATCAGTATTTATATTACGGACGCAAATTTATTGTGGGTGATCATGCAAAGGTTTAGAAGTGCTTTAATCACCAGATCATCCACAGTAAATTTGCATCCAGGTTCTTACAGCATTCCACTATTCTTGGCAATCTTTTATGATCACAATATTTGATATTTAATAACAAAGATGATGGAAACATAAAGAAAAAAATCTAAATGACATAGGCTAGACTATAGACCCAAAACACACATTTAAAAATATTATTTTAAATAAAAAAAATTTCCATTATCTCAATTGTAGTAGCATCAACATAAACTTAGTCCAATAGAAGACCTAAAGGATGAATCATGTCACAAAAAAAAAGTTTTTGCTTTGTCATATATATCTATTTCATTTTTCTTTTGACGAAGCACATCACATGAAAACTTTATCATATATATATATATATATATATATATATATATATATATATATATATATATATATAAACAATAAAAAATATCAAAATTTAAAATTTTCAGACAGACTAAGTTGTATATATAATATTTTTTGTTTTATTACGTCAGTTAGGTTCCTCAAGTAGTTTCGGCCAGCATGGCCATCATCAGGACAAAAAAGAATTTCTGCATGTTAGTAGCAGAGAACTATAGAAGTGAATGATTGTTTATGAAAAAAATGAACTTTATCTGTAGCTTTAATTTGTTTTTTATCATTAATAATGGTCAGTCCTTGTGTTGGTCAAGTTGTTTTTAAGATAGAGGCTGGGGAGATTCATGAGTTGCAGAATTCCCTTCTTGGTCATTTTGACAGTTTTATTGGTTGCTGAGATGGGCGATGCATATGTTAAGTGTTATATATAAATTAAAAAGAAAAATAATAGGCAAGACTAGAGTCAGGCCAATGCTTGGATATTTTTTAAAAGTGCTCAATACACAATTCAGAAAAAAATGATTTGGTTTGGTTTGATTTGTTTTATGGCATATCAACCTCAATGGGTTATTTAATGTCAACAACTTTTTCTCCTGGTAGTATTTCTGGTAATATTTATTTATTTTCAAAAATGTATTGTTGGAAATTCCTTCTTTTTTTTTTCAAAAATTTATTTCTGGTAATAATATTTTTTACAAAGTATTTCTGGTATTAAAAACCTATTTTTACACTTTCATAATGCTTTTTACCTCAGTTTCGGTGTTAACTATTTGCCCATAGTTGGGACCCTAACAGGTGCTACCACCCCACGTCATGGTGGACCTGGGAATGCCAGCAATTAAGAGGTGGTTCCACGCTCCTCAGAGCCTCCTGACCAGAAGCCTTGCTGTTGGATGTAGTTTATTGTCTTACCCAGGACGCAGATGTAGTTTATCATCATACATAGGACGAAGGAAAAATTGAATTTGTAGAGCTGGTAATAAAATATAAAATATGGAAAAATCTATGCATAATGATCTACTTGGGTTTTGGTTTACTTAAGCAGGTATGAATAGTGTTACAGATTAAATATCCACAAATAACTACCCTGACAAGATCATAAGGTCAAAACCCAGGTAGTGTGTTAGGTGTGAATTTTTGCTAATATATATATATATATATATATATATAAATACACATATACCTACAGCTGTAGTGCAACTCAGAGTTTCATGGTTAACCAATTCATCTGGCACAAAAGGTAAATGAACTATTCAATACGTTTTTTGTTTTTTTTTTAATTCCGGGTTTCATGGGAGGTACTTTATATTATATAAAGAAAGTTCAAGATCATTATAAACTTAATATATTATATAATATAACAAATTTATAATAACTTTGTATTTTGAATTTGTATATAATATAATGTTCCTCCCATGAGACACAGATTTAAAAAAACAAAAAACAATCATATTAAATAATTCATTTACCTTTTGTTTCATATGAATTGAGTAACCATGAGACTTGCACTACAAACATAGGTATATATGTATTTATTAATATATACTTTATAGATCTGTTTAACTACATTGAGAACGGTTTTGTTTACACCATAAATAAATATTTATTTGCTCATTTCTCTATGTACATTATCACATATATATATATATAGTTGCTAATATCTCATTAAATAGTTCATATTCACACTTTATATATATCTCCAGGTAAAATGAGAACAAATGGAGTATAATTCCTCTGTATGTAACATATTTAAAAGAGGTTTAAATACAGAGTAGAGATAAATATTATTTATCTTAGGGTATTAAAGTAAAAAAAAAAAAATGTTAAAAATCGCTACACAATTACAATTATGTTTCAACACTATAAATGTGTCTCCTCAGGCAATGTTAAGCTACTTTCAAGTGAATGATTAATTTAATTTCAAAAAGAGAATACTTCCTCTTTTTACAAGAAAAAAGTTACAAAAACAAGCTTGTGGGCTTTACTGTGATTAACCAATCAAATGTGACCTATGCTAAATTCAAATTCCCTGAAAAAAAATTTCTTTTGAAATAGGTCATGAAGTTGTCTGCATCTAAATCCTAGACAATTTCCTTAAAGACAGATACAAGTGGTTACATTATTTTGTAAGATGTATAGAAGTCTGTCATTCAACATATATATATATATATATATATATATATACACACACACACATATATATATATATATATATATATATGGCACCTCGAGGTGGTGTAATGGTTAGCAAGCTTGTCTCACTAGAACAATTACTACTGAGTAGTGTGTTTGATCCTCACTGGGTGCCCCATACTTTTGGCCTTGTGCCACATCTGAGCTACGCTTGGAAAATCACTATATTTATAAATAAATAAAAAAGTATTAGGCATATATTTGATTAAATTTGAAAAATTTATGTAAAGAAGATCCTTGAATAATAATTAGCTGCAAAGAATGTTGGCTCTCTCTGCCGCGCCAGGAAATTTTTCTCCCTGGAATCGATCCTTCAGATCTACAAATCAACCATTCGCCCTTGCATGGAGTATTGCTGCCATATATGGTCTGGGGCACCTTCTGTTTACCTCAGAGTTCTTGACAAGATCCAGAGATGGATATGTAATATAATTGGCCCTGATCTGGCATCTCATTTACAGTCACTCTCTCACAGATGCGCCGTCGCCTCTCTCTGTCTTTTCTACAAATACTTTCATGGTAATTGCTCTGCTGTGCTGCTTTCACTGGTTCCCAGACTCCATGAATTCAAGCACTTTACGAGGCTGGCATCCTGCTCTCATCCTTACACTGTAGAAACTTTTAAATGTAGACGTCTCTTCTACTCCAATAGCTTCATACCTCACACATCTCGCCTTTGGAACACCCTTCCCAGTTACTGTTTCCCTGAGAGCTATAATCTCCAACTATTCAAATGTAATGTTAATCGACATCTCCAGTTACCTTGATCTATCCACTATCCCTCTCCTCATCCTTTCTTCTATCACTCCTATCTGCTCTCACTCCAAATCTTCTGCAACCCCCTGCATCCAAGTGGCTTCACGCCTTGCTCGGGGCATAATGCTTAAAAAAAAAAATAGTTCCTGCTCCAGGTTAATCATCTTTATAATCACCTTGATTATTTGGAATGTTCTTCCAAGGACCTGAACCTGAATGGTGGTTTATGGTCATATTACATTGAAACAACCACTAAAGTTGAGCAATGATGAGCCTTGTCACTACCTAGATGGCTTGGGAATACCAGGTGCTGTAAGTCTGGATGTAGGGGGATAGTGTATTAGATAATGGCTCAGGATTGAAATTGGATGTTCCAGGTGGCTTTGTTATATTCACTTATGCACAGATACTATTGAGAAAGGTATGAATCCACTTCATCTCCTCCCAGCTATGGGTTAATTAGAACTTGTATTAGTAAATCATTGTCATTTCAAAAAAAATTCTTACAATCTAAAAATATTTTCTGGCTTTAAATAACTTGTAAAAGGTTGATAAGCCATAAAAATCAAACAAATCAATTAGTTAACTGGTCTTTCTTCACATATCATTTTCATTATATTGTTATTATAAAATAATATGGCTAATTTCTAAATAGATATTTGCAAAGGTATGAATCCTTTTACCCTCCCCCCCCAACTCAGTTACAGGTAAAATAGCCAGGTAGATTGAATTCTCTGTCTTTAAATGGCTATTTCCATTTTAACTGCGTTATGTGGCATTGATGATTTTGGCTGGAATCACCGCAGCATTGCAGTATGATCCATATAATATCCCTATCAGTTTCGATATCTTGAATCAAAGTCTTTACTAAGATCAATAAAAGTGACAATGATTGATCGCTGTGTCTGATGGTATCTTGCCAGCAATCACCTTAGGATATATATTTGTCCATTATACCTGCATCCTTTGCAAAAATCAGATTGAAAGACTCATAATTAAAGAGAAGAAGAATGATACTTGAAAAGGACATTTCTGGTAATCTGTTAATGATTTTTTTTAATAATCATTAGGTATTCAACTTTGTAATTTGGAACACTCCTCCAATCACCTACAGCTAACCAGTTATTTTTTTGTATATTATTTTAATTATGTTATTATAAAATAATATAGATAATTTCTAAATAAACAATATTTGCACAAGCACGAACATTTTTACAATTCCTGATCGACTATGGATAAACATGACAAGGCAGATTGAGAAGCTTTAAATGGCACTGAGTCTAGTTGAGGAACTCTGAATTCAAAATCAGCAATGAAAACCATTTCTCCATCACCAGCTTTTGGTAAGAATTGCTATGTTGAACTCAAAGTATATAAGCACACTCTGATAATGAATACTCCCTAACAGAAACCTCTTACAAACGTGTAGTCTAAGTATGTCAAGTTCAGTAATTTTATATGACATCTTTCATGATATGAGTAATCATGGTTATCCACAACTTCCTGTCTTTAGTTACTCTAAGAAACTTCTGACTCTTTATTATCTATTTTTGTCATTCTTCATTCATCCATTCACACAAAATTACCAAGCAGTTGCTTCCCTTGCTTTTAATGCCCTGTGTGTGTTAAAATTACCAAGTTCACTTTCCACATTATGAGTCACAAAAATTTTAGCTGTCTGTTTTTGATTGTAAGTTTTTTATAGTGTCTATCCCCCAACAAAACTTATTTACATGCATTGTCCATGGTATTCTTAGCCTTTGTTAGTGAACAATGTTTGTGTTGTGACATCGTTCCTCCAGCATATATATATATATATATATATATATGAGGCAAAAATGTAAAAAAGTTTTAGAAAAATGAATGTCTCTAATTTCCAAAGGTTATTCAATTTAAAATGTGTGTAATATTTTTGTAGATAATACAGTAGAGAAACATAAATGCATATACAAATGCACACATTTATGTAGCTAGAAAAACACACACACATATATATATATATATATATATATATAATTACACACATAGAGTGTGTGAGTAGAGAAATCAACATTGCATAAGGATTGTCAGTTTCATGCCTTTAATGATATTCAGACCAATCTATAATTATTAACACTATAATATTGAGCAATTTTTCTTAATAGGGGAAATTTTACATATATATATATGCATGTGTTTGTGTGTGTTTGAATCTCTATTTATATTACTTGTCTTTGCCTGTGCTTCTGTGTAAATTTGTGTTTGTGTGAATGTGTGTGTGTTTATATATATATATATATATATATTTGTGTGTGTGCATGTATGTCTCTCAGTGTGTCTGTATGTACAGAGAAGTTTACATTAACACACATGGCATGCAGCTCAGAAATTTTAGGAAATTCAGACTCAGAACCACTTCTTCAAGATGTAATTACAAGATTATTTGCATATATCATCTGCCCAGGATCAGAATCTATCACCTGCGCATTTTGTAAGAAGTGCTGCATTATATATATATATACACACATACATACACACACTTTCTCTTGACCATATTATTGGGTGATGATTTGACACCATTGTTCACAGCATTTGCTGTTTAGCCATTGTACTCTCACAGGTTTTGAATTTGGACTTGTTTTCTCAGTCAGCCTGCCAACAAAAGATAGTGAACTCAATTTGCACTGATATTTAATTCACTGCTATGGAGAGAAGAGCAGGATT
The DNA here is from genome assembly GCA_903632075.3 of Acanthosepion pharaonis. Taxonomy (NCBI): domain Eukaryota; kingdom Metazoa; phylum Mollusca; class Cephalopoda; order Sepiida; family Sepiidae; genus Acanthosepion; species Acanthosepion pharaonis. The sequence goes on along the minus strand of CAHIKZ030000280.1, from coordinate 1,784,502 downwards.
CATACCTTTTCTAAGGGAATTTTTGTGAAAGTGCATGCAATGTCCACAGCCAGAATTTAAACTTACCATGTCACACATTTTTTACTTTATCACACACACAAATGTAAGTATAAATTAAATTTTTAGCACATTCAAATTGGGAAATATGAAGTCATGGTTGGCTGAAATATTTTACCCATTTTAAAAGTTTATTAAAAGATAAATCTTTATTTTGATATTAAGCACACAGTTTTTCACAGTCATAACCTATCCAGCATATTTTCTGCTAGAATGTAGGCATACATACATACATTACATACACGAGAGTATGTTGATAGGTGTTTTTTTTTTTTAAATCACCACCACAATGATCACAGTTACATAACTATCTTTGTAATTCACCCCTGTACTTGGATTGGAAAAAACTATGATGCTTTCCTTGATGAATTTCATCTGAACATCAAGAAACAGATGAGAGAACTGAGAAGGATTATTATAAGAATAAATAGACATAATATGTCTATATTATTCAATGAAACATATTCAGATGAATATTTGAATGAAGATATGCTGCCTATATATATATATATATATATATATATATATATATATATATATCTCAAAGCAAAGAAAAATAACTATGCATAATTACAAGTTTTTTTTATGTTCCCTCTTCTCTTACTATGCATATATAATTACATCAGCAAAATCATTACTTTAGTCTGATGAAGTCCTAAAGGACAAAATGTGTCATGTAAAAAAGTTTTTTTTTCTTACACTTTTCATAAGAACAAAGTTTTTCTACAATTTTATATATATATATATAAGCAAAACAAACCAAGCTAATGATAAAGTGTTAACAAACCTAACAGAACTAAGCCTGCCAAAGGAAAAAAACATGAAAAGACAAAAGAAAAAGAAAGGAAACAAAAAGACAGACAGTAAATTACATAAAATCTGAAAAAGCTCAGTGCCTCTAGAAATTAGTTCTACTAACAAACCAAACAGCACTCAGGTACTTTGATCAAAATCATAACTCTAACTTTCATGCTACATAATCATCAGATGTTAAGAACCAATGTCTCAGAGTTATGATTTTGAGTCTTTGAGTGCTCTTTGGTTTGTTAGTACATATATATATATATATTTTTTTTTTCCTTTCTGTTTTTCTTTCCTTGTTCAGAATTTTTCTTGTGGAAGGTTTTAGGTCTTTTGGAGAGTTCTCTGATGGTTGCACCAACATTGTTGGATTTTTTTTGTTGTGTATATATATATATATATATATATATATATATTAGTTGTAGTAATAATCTTATAAGCATAAGAAATTATACTCATCCGGAAAAACTTCAGTGTCTTGATTTGCAAATAATCAAACCAATATCAAAGGTAAAAAACATATAAAAAAAAGAAAGAACCAAGAACATATACGTTAGTCAAAAATAATTGTCTAGTCATGCAAGTCCAAAGAAAAAAACCCCGATACGAGTAAACAAAATAACTAAAAAGTGCTCACTACAGTAAGTAGAGCAGGTTGAGTTAAACCTAGAGAGTTAGACAAACCTATTAAGGTTTCACCTAAGAGGATAGTCAGGGAAGGCAGCCTTCCTGACGACCCGCTTTAGGTGAAACTTTGGTAGGTTTGTCTGGCTCTCTAGGTTTATATATATATATATATATATATATATATATATATATATATAATTATCTATTTAAAAAAAAAAAATTATAACATAAATATGTTATAAAATCACTACAAAATAGCCATTTTCTTTAAACACGCCCGGTGTCTTATCAAGTGATGACGTTGAAAATATATATATATATATATATATATATATATATATATATATATAGCCAGAGTAAACAAATGGTAAAATATTTATGATCATATGCATTAAAAGTGCTCAATATCAAGTTGGAAGACCAGACTTGCGGAGCTATTTAATGTTTTAAAAAAATTATGAATGCTGACCAGAACATTACTAGAGTTTCAACCACTATGGTCTCCTCAGGTGGTTTTGTTCAGTAAATCAACTAAACAGAGCTCAACAACTTTACTTTTGTTCGAAAATCTGAAGTAGTGAGTGGTGGGGGAAAAGATGTATCAAAAAAAAAAAAATTTTCCAACTTTATCCAGGTTCAAATAACCCCAATTTGAACTTCTTAATGTGTCAACACTTGGTGATGATCTCTGACCTCCAGTTCAATAATTCAGTGCTGTCTGTATACGTTGCTATATCTGGTTTCTCTTCTTGGCATAGCTTACACGTATTCCCAATTATTATGTTAGTCTTTAGATTTCATAATATACTCCATTTAATGTTTTCAGCTTTTGTTATGCCTCTCACTAAAGTTCCAATAGTAGCTTGTTAGCTTCGTGTTGTACCTACGTTCCCAGATTCTAAAAGATGAGCTATGATTATACCACCTCTTCTTGAACTAGCCCTTAGCACAACCGATGTATTTTTGTGCTATTATTTCACCTTCCACTTCAGCTATATATATATATATATATATATATATATAGGCATGTGGCTGAGTGGTTAGTATATTCACTTTCTGACCATGAAACACAGGTCTGAATCTCACCACCATCAATTTGTCAGGAAGGAGACTTCCTGATGTTATCTGTTTCGAGGGGGCACCTGTGTAAAGTGTTTCAAAACCATATCACAGGTTGACCCAAACCTTGTGAGTGAAATTGGGTGGACAGTACCCTTGAGGATCATTGATAGATATGCTAGCACAAAGTCACAAGTTATTGTGACCGAGGGTTTGAGCGTGCTGGCCTTAATCAGATTGTTGATCACATTAAACAATATGCTCATTCCCAGAAACTGTAACTAAGGTCTGCTCAGCATAGTTGCAGTATAAGCCACAGATGGGCTCCATGGGTGTTGAATGAACAAAAATGCGCCTGAGCAAGCATCTGTAATAGGGATTAGCCACCCTAGTAGATGGATATCCTCGATTATGAGCAGCCAGTTATATATATATATATATATATATATATAATCTTAATCATTTTACCCAAAGCAAGATGATAAATCACTAAGATGCAAAGGCTACTGAGAATGAAAGAAATGTTATTGAGGAGAGAGGACAATAAAAGTAGAGGTTTCAAGATGACAGAAAGTGACTATTGATATTTTTTATAACCTAGGGAAGGTTACTGAATAGAATAATCAAACAAAGGTTGATAATGAACGATGATACTTAGGTCAAGAACAAAACATATAAGATTTGCCAGCAGCACATAGAAGTGAGTCAAGTGAATTCCACAATGAATCTCCAACTGTAGACCAACATACGGTATTTACTACTATATTTATGTGAATGGGGACATACCCATTATCATCCGTAGGTATGCTACAACAATATTCCATTTCAATTTTGAAAAAATAAAGTGATGGTAGCATCAGTATAATGAATTTCAACTGCTTTTTCCATTTTAGTTTCCAAAAATAATTTTACTCTTTATAAATGCATAATAAATTTACTCTGTAGAATTTAGATTTTTATTGCAGGCAATTAAAATATGGATGTATCTAAACAGAAGCTAATGGTATCTAGTAAAGGACAGATAAAAAACAGGGTTGCAGACTTTTGTCTCACTGCCTACTAATTATTAGATAAGTTTGGACTTTCATAGGATAAAACTGGATATGTTTTTATTGTTTATTGGTTTAAGGAAAGGGAAAAATATTATTTTTTGCAATATTGCAACCAAAGGTTTATTTGAAATATTGCTTTCTCTATGTTCACAACTTTATGTAGATATTTTATATATATATATATATATACACACACACAGGCTGCGATGGATAAAATGTCTAAATTATGCCAAAATGGAAATAACAGACCTCTCATTTTAACAGATATATTCACCAAAATTACACAAAATTATCTTGAAATACTAGAGAGTAAATTTATTCAATAAAATTGCCATTGGCTTTAACCACGGCCTCCAGAAGATTTTGGAATCTCTTGGATCTCTTCCTTGTTTAAGTTGGTGAATGCTGCCTTTATTCTTGCCTTCAGTTCATCTTTGGTGTTACAAGAAATTTTGCTGGTCTCACACTCAACTGCACCACACACAGAATCAAGGGGAGTAGCAGTCTGGGAAGTTAGGTGGCCAGATGTAAGTAGGGATGTGGTCACAGAAAATGTCTGACAGACACAACTGAGTTTTCCTGATTGTGTGGCATGGTTCAGAATCCTGTTGCCAGACGTAGGGTCTTCCAGCAGTTACCATCTTGCCAAAATATCTAATACAGAGTTTACACATTTCAATGTTTCAGTCAGACAAAAGCCACAAGACAGGGGTCAGGGCAAAGTGGAAGGTATCTGTCTTAAAGGGAAGAAGTTTTATTAAAATAAACATGAACATTAACCTTATGATATCAATTTGGGGTTATATAAAAAAAATGATTTTTCAATTTAGAATTAAAAGAGAAATAAAAAATGGGTCCCAAAATAAATAAAAGATAGATAAAAGGATGTAAGAGATATTTTTGGCAAGTTTGATTTGGGTTGATTTGATAACTTTCACAGTTAAATTCTACTTCCCGCCTTTTCCATGTTTATAGACATAAACTCATTCCACACCTTTGATAAGAAGGATGACCAATATCATCATCTGCCAAGATAGGCATGTGAGGTAATTTTGGATTTATTTGTTTTATATATATATATATATATATATATATATATATATATATATATATATGAGGGAGGGTGGGAGAGAGAGAATTAGAATTTGTAGTTTTATTTTTAATCCCACATTTTTATTATTCAAATGTTATCTTTAGTGGAAACCTGTAAATGGTACATCAATTCAAATATAGGGATCCACTAAAAATAATGTTATATATATATATATATATATATATATATATATAGTGTAACCCGGATATAAGAGAGATTTTCTCTTGTCCCAAATTAGAGCCTGTGTTAATGTATATAAAATAGACCAAACCCGGATATAAGAGAGATTGTCTCTGGTCCCAAATTAGAGCCTGTGTTACTGTATATAAAATAGACCAAACCCGGATATAAGTGAGACTTCTTCTCCGGTCCCAACAACTCTCTTATATCCGGGTTACACTGTATATATATATATATATATATATATATATATATATATATATATATATATGCACAGTGTGTAAAATAACATTTGTACATGTATATAACTAAGTACATGTAGATATTGAAAGCAAGAGAAAGAGGAAATATCATGTAGTGCATAAGAGTTACTTAGAGCAATAAAAGATAGGAAGTTGTGAAGAACCATGATCTCTTGCATCCCAAAAGAAAACAGCAAATAAAAGAAACATTCTAAATATATCTAAACATGTATATACTCACACATGATCAAACTGCATGTTGAACAATTCAAGAGTGTCAGACTCTTCAATTACAGCCGAGTACTGTCTGTTGCCATTACCAAACTCTACATGGTGCTGTGAACAGGAATGGAACCTGAAGATTGGGAAAATTACCTCATTGAAGCAGGAATCTCTGCCGACTTGCAAGTGAAAAGCTGACAAAAGAGAACTTGCAAATGATGGATCTGGCTATGCTGAGAGAGTTGTGAGTCAAGGCGATGGGAGAATCCCTATCTGTCCTCAAGGAAGGTAAGGAACTCATCTTCGCAAGGACATTTCCAACTGGCATCCAGTTGGCTGACAAAAATAAACAGGGTTGTAACTCAATACATGTCGCTCTGTTGAATAAAGTCACAGGGTGGATATTGTGCTGGATATTTATTGAGGACAATATCCACACTGGAATTATCAGCCAATCAGAACCTACTGAATAGACTTGCCTGGGTAACATCCAGCACTGCCCTGGGAAATGGCACAGAAGCTCAGATGCCATTACCCACAATCCAGTCACAATGGTACATGCCTTCCTGAATATATTTCCTATCCAACCCACTCAAACTGACATTCTAGAGTCTGATAAAATAGACAATGTCATGATATCAAGTGCATTAACAGCAACCTTTGGAATCAACGACAACATATCCGTCACCTCACCAGGCCTTATCTGTGCAGCAGGATGCAATGATCCACAAATACAAAGAACTGATAAATGCAGTACAGCACAGATTCCCTGTGCAGCAGGATGCAATGATCCACAAATACAAAGAACTGATAAATGCAGTACAGCACAGATTCCCAAAAATGTGCCATCTCACTGCCCTTATACTCCATGAATATTGGGAGAAGATATCACCTAAGCACTGACAATGGCTTATTGGATAGAAGGATAATGATTCCAACTTCTCACCGAAAAAAAATATTGCTTAGCTTGCATTCAGCACACCAGGGTGTGGTTGGTATGAAAGCTCATGCTAATGATTCCATCTACTGACCCGGAATGAATGCTGCAATCCGTAATGTTAAGGCCAATTGTGTGGTGTGCTCAAACATTGCTCCTAGTCAACCACAAGAGCCAATCTCTCTCGCATGACCACCAGATTAGCCATTCCAGCAAATAGTCATGGAGCTATTCCATATCAGAGATGAGCAGTATGTGTCTGCACTGATAGATCAACTGAATGGCTCATCCTTTATCATTTAAGCCATGGACACAAAGATGCATTGAGAATAATTTCAATTTGTCGAGATATATTCCAGACCTATGGTGCTCCAGAGGAACTCGGCACAGATGGTGGTCCACCTTTCAATTCACTACCATTCCAACAATTCCTGAACGACTGGGCAGTGAAACACAGACTATCATCCATTGCCTATCCTCAATCCAATGGCTGAACAGAGCTAGCTGTCAAATCTGCTAAAAGAATAGTACATACTAAGACAGGAACTCAAGGATCCCTAGATAATAACAGAGCAGCACAGGCCATCGTTCAGTACAGGAACACACTCATCCAGACCATTGGGCTATCCCCAGCACAACTTCTGCTACACCACTGGCCACGGGATTTTATACCATCTCAACTTAGGCTATACAAGCCACATGTAAAATGGATAGCTGCAGCTCAAAATTGTGAGAAAACCCTATCTCAATGTAATGTCTTCCTAATAGAAAGGTACAACCGTATGGCCCATACCCTGCTTCCTTTTCAAAAAGGGGACATAGTATCAATACAGCATCCAACCAATCACCAGTGGGACACAACAGGTAGAGTTGTTGAGACACTACCTAACCATCAATACTGAATCAGGATGGATCAAGCAGGATTACCTTGCAGAACCATTGATTTCTCAGAAAGCTTCAAACCCCTGCAATCCCTACTCCCATCCCTGCTTTACCTGAGCCCCATGAGCCAACTATCAGGGACACCCAGGATCCCAATACACATGTCCCACATGCCAAAGAAAATGAGACATCACCACCCAGCGTCACCCAACCACAAAAAAAATCTCCCAAGCATTGTCCAGACTACTCCCATACAATCAGCCAGGCCACAAAGAACTCATCTCCCCTCAAAGACCCTTACCCTCAGGCGATATGGGGGGGGAGGGAGATGAACAATCAAGAGTGCCAGAATCAACTTCAATTTACAGTTGAGTACTGTGTGTTGCTATTACCAAACTCTTCACGTGTGTGTGTGTGTGTATATATATATATATATATATATATATATATATATAGTTAGTTAGTTAGTTAATGAAAGACTAGGTAATCCGTATGGGTAAACCTAAGGAGGATAAAATCCAGAGAGCTCAATGTAAATCCAGAGCAAATAATTTAAATAAAAACAGACCACTTTAAGGTTCCATGTAATAAATTATTTCACCACAGCCCTTTTAAAGGACTGCGGATCATCAGACTTTACTTTCAAACAAAAATGAAAAGAAAATTTACACATTTTTGACGGGCCGTATTAAACATATGTAAATTAACAAAGTGAGTGGGGAGAGAGAAGACATGAGTGAGTTAGCAGATACTGACACATTTAAACATATATATATATATATATATAGTAGTTTGTATTTATCTTTATCCATACACACACACACATATATATATAGTTTGAAGTCATGCATTAAACAGACTGTCGCCACTCAATGTTGGCCATTTTGTCCTTTCTTGTATCTACACATGCTCTATCCCTAATATTAAGCACTTTTACCCACAAATATAGCATAAAACTATATTTTTTATATATATATATATATATATATATATATATATATATATATATATATATAAGCATGTGTTCTGAAGCCTGATTTTATAGTTTCAAGATTTTTTATTTATTTTGTGTCTTTCATGCTATTCTCTGAATTTTTCTTCATTCTTCATATATACCTCAGATTGGTAATTTTCCTTGAAACCCCCACCACCAATGGGTAGCACTTTCTACATACGCACACAAACAATTCATTGCTTTTTCTATATCTGTCTATATCCATCTGTTCCTCTCTATCTTTCTCAGTGTATTCTTTTTGATCTATCTGTCTCTGTATGTTGTAGTTAACTAGTTAGCTTTTAAAGATTTATATTGCTAATATATCTTCTGGGTAATAACCAGGAATCATAATTTTTTTTTCTCCTTTGCAGAAGAACAGTCTATATTTTGGCACAGATACTCAAGTTCTGCAAGTCAATGTGGAGACATGTGATCAATACAAAAAGGTGGATGCTTGTATCAATGATCCATACTGTGGGTGGTCCAATTCAGACAATAGTTGTCTATATAATCACCCGCACAACAGAAATACAAGGTAAGTTTTCTATAATTTCATCAAAAAACAAAATAAATAAAAATGAAGAATCTAGATACCCCCCCGCCCAAACACCAGTTTATTTCTTTTGTTGTCGGAGACAATATTTCTTTCGGATGTTAAGTGAATTACTCACTTGGACACTGAGCATCAACCGCTCAATGAAATCACTTATTGCATTTAGATGGATTGTGTCAGTGGTACATTATGATATCAGATACATAATTGTGCTAATTTCGGATAAGATCAGATCTTGTACTGTGTGATTTATTGGGTTGGGATATAGATTATGGTACACTGGAGAAAATGTGTCATATTTTGTCTTTTTGGTAAAAAATCTTCTGGTTTGCACTATGGAGAAAAAAAAAAAGAAAAAAAAAAAAAGTGAGATATTGGTGGAGGTTTCTTTCTCATTAGAGAGATTGTCTGAAGAATTCTGTGGGATACATTGTGGTAAAATTGAAAAATAATTTATTAAATGGCTGCAGTAGGGATCACAGAGTCAATGCAAACTTCCTGATCATTTTGTTAGCTGTATAGAATGCTGTTCCTCTGGATGGTTTTGATTTTCAGGGTTGTCCTTCACCAGTAAAGCTGAAGAGCCTTACTATTGGATTCATACCTTCCTTTTGTGATGTCAACAAACACTCATTTCCACTTTTCTCATGACAATGAATACCCGTTGACACTTTCATAATGCTTGTTGCCATGGACACTTTGTAATCGCTGATACAACTATAGTATGTTGTTGAACAATTCTGGCGTCAGACGTCTTCGATAGCACTCACACTAATAGTATTTGATTGATAATACTCACTTGAATAGTAATCCATATAGTGATCTGAATAGAGAAATAGTATAGTAAATAGAGTAGAGCATAGTGGTCTGTATAGTAATAGAGAATAGACTAGAAATGTTGATCATTCAGGAATAGAGGATAAAGTAGAAATGGAATAACTGCATTTCCTCTATGGTCACATGATCAACTTAATTCAATAATGGGATCCCCTGTGTTTGCTCACTGGTGATCTATGTTCAAACTCAAGTATCAGCAGTGACACTTCAATCCTATATAACACTTCTCCACAGGTATTTGTGCGAAAGTGAATGTAACAAAACTTGACTGAGATTAGAACCTGGCTCTCTGATTTCTCATTGCAAGATGCCATCCATTATGCCATCTGCACATCCTTAGTGGTAACTAATAGTTTCAACACCTCTTGGAGTAATTATGAGTCTTACTCAAAATTATAGAACATATCTTGACTGGAATTATGTTATAAAAAAAACAATCATCTCAGTCTAGTTTGCATATATTCAAGTGTTTATTTATAATGAGAAATACATTGTGAGTCGCATAATAAAAATGAAAGCGTCATGAAGTTAATACAAACAATAATTTAAATAAATATTAAAAACTCAAATAATAAAAGTAAAGGTCAAAGGAATGCATCAATCATTTAAAAATGTTTTGTTGCAAGCATTTCTTTCTGTGTTTTGTTCAGTATTGTCAGATAAAATATTGCCAATTGTAAAACAAGGAAATATAATTTAATTTCTTTTCTATTATATTGTGTTTTCTTCCATTGGTAATTTATTTTTATAATTGAGATATGGTTCTTTGTTTGAAATGTGAATTCTGCTTCTCTCTGAAGACTTGCTGGTATTTACTGTGTCTGTATGGTGGAATGAACATTGAACCTCACAATTAAATGGCCAATGCTCTATCACAAGTAAAATATTATTGCTGTAAGGACTAATTAGAATATGAAACTAAATCTTTTATAAATATAATTATAGTTTATTCATTTTGCACTTCATGAGTTAATATCAACATGATGGTGTGTGGCTTTGGGGACTTTCTTTGAACGCTGATCTTCTTGCAATGATATGAGAGACTTTGCCTTTTTACTCTTGAGTGGGATTCTTATATAATTTCTAGTTGTCTCATGAATACACATCGTAAACGCATTGAGTCAACCACCTGTTTGCATGCAGAGACAGAATATTAATCCCTATTCTCCTCCCAGCTATGGGTTAAATATTAAAACTAATATCTGAAAAAAAAACTTTCTCAAAAAATTGTAAATGAAATATTCACTCATAAAGTAGAATATTTTTTAGCATTAAATAACCCACAAAAGGTTAATAAGCCATAAAAAAGAAAACCAAATAACTGAACTCTTCTTGGCAACTGCTGATTGTGAGTCCATTATAAAATTATCAGCAATTGCACACATGAGGCAGTTGAGTGCATACTACTTTCTGTGAGTCAGTAACACAACACTACAACTATGTTATTTACTTTGGCCCTGGAAAGAAAAATGTAAATTTAAAACTAAGGATCCTTGTATCTGTGACATTTCTTATGTAAAATTGTAAGCAACACTTGTTGTGTGTGTGTATGTATATATATATATATATATATATATATATATATATATATATATATCTCAAACTCCTTACAACAATCTCATTCATTAACATAATTATTTTCTAATCACACCAAACTAAAAGAACATTTTCTGTGGAAGTTTTCATTTAGATTGAGGTTTTGGAAGTTTTCCATCAGAGATTTACTTCAGTTTGGATTCTCATAAATTTAAATATACATTTATCATATAAGTGGAATCGTGTGGAAAATAGTTTCACAGAACTTGACAATACCTGAATATCTTCAGACCCAATTCACAGACCTTTTCACTTTTGTGTTGGATACTGTAAATTACAACATTTGCTGGTTTTTGTCTCCAGTTTATATTTTGTAATGTCAAAGAGAAGTAAAATAAATAAATAAAAAAAATAAATAAATAGATATGAATTCAGAAACATTATCAAAATATTTACAGAGGAAAATTAGTTCAGCATTTTTATTTCTTCCCACTTACTGAATATTTCATAAAATAAAAATTGATGGAATTATTTCATTTTCTACATTTTTGTGCCTTCTTTAATTGTTAGCCATTTACTTTTCCTAAAAAAATTTTTACCTACTTTTCTCCAACATCAGGCCTATGTATAAATGTAAAACATTTCTTTAATACGAATCTACAGAATAGTCAATTAATGCAGGACTTGACATATATTCTTGTAAACAAACAATGGGATGAAATCAACATTAACTGAATAATATACATTTATCTTTTTTTTAACATACAACATGTGTTAGCACGTGTGATACCCTGTCTTCATCAGCTGCTGACCAGGGGTGATATCATGGTTTCAGTGGCTATGATGGGACCGCCACCCCTGGTGCCACCAGCAGTGTATGAAGATAAGCTAATTGATCATTCCTCTTTGTAAATTCTCATAATGAAA